>CAUYPO010098469.1:0-15458 GCA_963574435.1 Cheirogaleus major | reverse complement strand
AATTAATTTCTTTCTTATTTTTTAGTAGAGATGGGGTCTCGCTCTTGCTCAGGCTGGTTTCGAACTCTTGAGCTCAAACGATCCGCCCACCTCGGCCTCCCAGAGTGCTAGGATTACAGGCGGGAGCCACCGCGCCCGGCCAATTTATACCTTAGTATGTATTAATATAACTGTTTTATTAATCAGCTAATGGTAGAGAATAGAATAAAAGAAGAGGACATTGAACTTTCAGAAATAATTGAGTTACCCCTTAGCCTTTAATTTTGCCTGTCTGGTTGGCTGTACCAAGGATAAGAGTTTCTTCAGTAGGTAATTAAAAACCCAAGGCCACTATGGAGCAGACCCAAGTTCCCACAGAAGCTCAAGCTCTAAGTAAATATGCACTTTCCTGACCATCACAATTCTTTTAAAAGGTTTCTGAATCTAATGAGTGTATAACTTGCCCACACCCTCCCCTTCTCACCCCTGCTTCAGTTTCAGTGGTTGGTTTGTCCTGTAAGAGGACCTGTTGAAGTTGACTGAGGTTCACTCACTTACACTTTCACCAAAATAACCCCCTGAATAGATCTTTGTTGTTCTTGTCAGATATTAGGAAAGTGACCTTGTGTCAGTAAAAGGATAGACCTGACTTAGCAGCCAATATGGCCCTGGCACCTGGGGCTACAAAATTTTTACTTTGAACCTCTTGTGGGTGTGAAAAAATATTCAGCTTCTAGAAATGTCACAGAGAGGTGATGGCTCAAAACTGCTAGTGCACTGAATAGTTACAAAGTATCCTCTAGAACTTTTCACTATGTATAATATTAGCTTATCTGTAAACTCATACATTATAAAATATAACATTTGTTACTATGCTCATTCTTTAATCCTAGGTATCATGATGAAAAGTGTAATGCATATAAGCATAATATATTATAGGTATCACATAATTATAACACATATATTGTATGTTGTATGTATGTCTATGTGCATGACTCTCTGTAAGGTAGATATAGATGTAGATGTAGAAATGTAGATGTAAACATAGATACATTTTCTTGGGCATGAATAGGATAGACAGATACTCTTTGCCAAGTGTGGTTAGAGTTTTGTTGAGCATGGTTTTCTGGTGGCAAGAAGACAGGTTCAGTGACTGTATGTAGCTGGAAACATGATTATGCCAGCTTTCCTAGAGTTACCATGGGTATTAGCTCTGTTTTGAATGTTTAGTGGAGTTTTAGGAGAACTGGGATTCACTTTTCATTGATGGGCTTCTGTGGGGTTCTAGGCTGACATTTAGAAAGACAAAGTTTAATCTGACTCAGAATGTTAGGAGAATATATTGGTTTCATCTTGCCTATAGGAATATCATGGAAATGAAAGTATGAGCATTTGCAGCTTAGTAAAAAAAAAAATCTGAATAGGTCCTGGAGATTGTTCTGACAAGTCCTTGGCAGGACTTGTGGCAGAACTCTCTGAAACACATAGGTAATTGACTTTTGTTCTGGTTCTACTGTATAGTGCTGAGAGATGTACTTACAGTCAACTGTGTTGGCTTGGTAAGGCTCAGGGTGACAGATGTGAACTGTGGTTATGCTGAGTGAAGGGTACTGTGCTCCATAATCCATTCATGTATTGCATAATTCCAAGATCAATGAGATACGCCAATGCTGATAGGCTGATCCTTGGCTTAAACCTAGACCAGCCTATGTGCATTATGGAGATGGACTTATAGAAAATGATTGAGTACCAGAAAACTTAACATGGACACTGACAGCAAGCTCTATCATTTTCTAAAGTTGTGCATCCCCAGTGAAAATTCACCTGCTGGTCTTAGAAGCTAAGATGTCTACATATCTCTGCCGTGTGTACTGATTGCATTGACCTGAACTACTTCTATATTTTTAAATAAGTAAACTCTATTTAATTTGCCTATTTATTTGGAGTCTGGGCCTGGTCATTCTATCAATCTAAGTCTAATATTGTTATTATTCATTGATGGTCATGTGATATTATAAAATAAGGCTTATAATAAAAATAAAAACACCTCCTACTCTACAATCCCATTCTAAGTTTAGCTCACTCCAAAATTACAACCAATCTCAAGTAATTATGGGACACAACGTCTAGAAAGATGGAAAGAATCAGATGATCACTGGAGCCTGTGTTTCTTCAGGGAGATGTTTGATCAGCATGTCTTCTTCTTGTTATCTTGTTTTTCCTTTGAGAACTCTTAGCCTCTAGTTACTCTTCATTGTATATCTTAGCCAGCAGTTTTCACTCCACCTCCTTCATCAATACATGAGGTAGAATGACATACACCCTACCTGTCTACTGGGGGAAAAGTGATAACTCTAAGAAAAGAGAAACTGGAGATTTAAGAGACCATTTAAAAGATAGGGGAACATTGGAAAGATAGCTAAATTAATGCTTAACTCTAGAAAGGGGGTCAACCTCAAAGCTCTGGCAAATAAGGGGGAGATGAGACTATTGTCCCCAAACTAATCCTTAACAGAAATTACACAAGTTAGCTATACAAAAAGAGCCAAAACTGGGGGAAATAAAAAAGAAAAACCCAAGGGATATCAACTAATCTGAATCAATTCACCAATCTGAATCAACTAGCTGAATTTTTCTTAAATTCTCTTAATATCTTTCAAATGACCTGTTTTGTTTTCTCCCTCCAAGCCTCCAGAGCTGCCCACTCAGAGTGTTATTCTCCAGCAGCACAGGATTCCCCACAGGCTGTCTCTTCCTCAGCATCTTCCAGGTCAGATCTAGAGGGGATTTTCTTATGCTCTAACTCCAGAATTAAAAGGATTATAGTCCTAAAGTAACAGTTTTTAAATATCCACATGATATAACCACGAAATTTTGTCATGTCAAAATGAATTTAGTGCCCTTACAAATGCTTTATTTTTCTTGACTCCCCAAATAATTTGGCATGGTTTTGCAAGGTTCTGAAAAGAAGGTGACAGGCCCAAAAGAGCAAGAACCCGACCTCATGGCCCCAATATAGCTACTTCTAGTTCTCAGGCATCCTGGAATCATAGCAATGCCAATGCATTCTTGATACAAGGCCACAAGTATTTGGCACAACTAACATTTGCCCCACTGGGTGATATAAATCCATAGAGCTTGTCTAGTTCTGATTGACCCATTTGCTTGTACATAAATCACTTTGAAAATACAGCATCCAATGCATGAGAACCTGGTGGGGTTCCTGCAGGTACAAACCACTAAGACTGTGCCTGTCCCTTAGGAATTTCTCAGTCTCAAGCAAGTCCACACTCTGCCTCTGGAAATTCATCAAAGCTACCACTTAAATGCTTCTATCAGTTTATGGTTCCACATAAGATGATCTCAGCAGTGAATCTCTGTATTCACCTATCTCTATAGATTTCAGGATGGTAGTTTTCCCTTGCAACCTCAATTCTCTGATGGGCCCAAGAAAAGTCATTGATTTTCAGTTTGTTCAGCTATTTTCTTCTTATAAGGACAAAAGTGATGATATCTAAGCTCTTTCCATCTCACTGCTGAAACCAGAATGATTCCAGGATTTTTCATTTGTAGAATGGAAAACATAATACTTTCCCACAAGGGTTGTGGAAAGCAAAGCATCAAATATAGCGCCTTGTATGTAGCTGGTGCTAAATAAATGTTAATTTCTGAACTCCATATTGCATCTAAATGAAGCAAAGCCCTTGATTTTTATCATGTGCTTTTGTTAAACCCAGTTCTGTTCCCATTTCGTATTTACACAGTTAGATTTGTGAATCCTGAAGTAGGATTTTTGCATTGATCTCTGTTAAATTTTATTGATCTTCTAGTATATGTGAAGCTGTGGCCATTATCATAGCTAATGAAGCAGAGATTGGCATGGAGCTTCTTTACCTGCTTTATGACACTACTCAGATGTGTCAAAGGGGAAGCATCTGAGAGTCAGGGGCTCAAGATCCAAAGGGAACAGCAAGTGCTTGCTAGAGCCAGAGTTGGGGAACCAACATGAAGATTGAATTTGATCCAAATTAGAGCCTTCTGGGAGAGATCAATTGGTGATAATATCCCTTTAAACCATTTTACATAAGGAACAGTTGAAGGACCAGGGGAAGTCTCAAACTGAGAAAAGAATACGTGACAACCATCTTAAAATATTAGAAGGAAAATAAATAGAAGAGAGATCAAACTTGTTTTTGACTCTATAGAAATGAAGACTTGAACCCAGAAACTTAGGAGCAGACATGTTTTAGTCCAATATAAGAAAGAATTTTTGAATGGGTAATATTCTATGAATATAGGATTAAAAAATCCACATGATCTTTAAGTTACTTATAAAAAGAATACAGCCACAAACTGGGAGTTGGTGTGGATGGCCCTAAGCCATAAGATTTTATTATTCTTGTCTACTTACATGTGGCCTCACATATTGCTTTATGGAGGATTTTACAGTCAAGTATGAGCCTACTCTTATACAGTTCTCATATCACAAGTAATTTTTCACATCCCAGCTTTCCAATTTATCCAATTTAGTTTTTTCTGTGCTCATGCTTAATATAAACTTCATTTTTGGAGAGTTTCAGCAGATCAGAATGGCCCAGAAAAAGAAAGGAAAAAAATAAAAAAAACCCAAAAAACAAAGCCTCCAAACCGCCACATACAGCCCATGCCTCTCATAGAAACCAGATATAAATGATGATCTAGAGGACATCTTCAGATATTTTTGCTCATGTACCCCCAGAAAATTTTTTAAAAACTCTCTCTACACTTACATATGAAAATTTTCACCACAAATTTAAATAATTGCAAAGGATACAATTCAGATGAATAGAAAATATCAACATTTTAAAATTAAGCTGTTTGGGGGCTAGATTTTCAGAATAGCAGAATAAGGAATATAGAAAGTTCTTTACTCCCCAAACAACAACAAAAGTCAACTAAGTTGTTAAAAACTTTTAGGACTCCGTAAATTGATCATGGACCCCATATAAGCGCAAAAACTATAAATCTAGAAGAGATCATAGGAGAATGTCTTTGTGACAGTGAGGCAAAGATTCCTTAAATAAAATATAAAAATCATAAACCATAAAAGAATAATTGGTTAAAGAGACTTCATCAAAATTAAAACTTTTTCTCTTCAAAATTCATGACGCCTCCAAGAAGGATGGATGAATTACTAAACCACATGGTTTACAAACTGCACTTACCTTTCTGTGATAGAAGTTTATGATTAATCAGTTTATGGCCTGATCTTAAGACAAGGCTGGTAATGCACAACTGTTTCCTAATGGGGTTTTTGAACATTTAAAAACTTTACCATTGCCCCATCAGGGGGCCCCCTCCTACTGGGTAGAGCATGCTACTCTGTCTGTGGAATAGGATCTATTGTCTGTCTCCATAAACTTTGTGTCACTACTTGGCTCGCGCTAGCATTCTTCTCCCGTGCAAAGCCAAGAAACCACTTGGCGAGTTCAGGGGACTTTTCCTCCCTTCATTGCCACATCCCCTGCACAAAAAGAAAACAAGATAAGAAAGAAATGAAAGGAAGAGTGATTGTCTCAGCCATTTCTAAAATGTAAAAACATATTTAAAATAGCCTTAATTCAAAGACGTAATTAGAATTTTTTATACAAATATTTTTTTGCTTTCCATTTCTAGAGATTTGAAAGTTAGAAAACAATTCAACTCTAGTATAGTCAAAGATCAAGCAATGTAATTCATACTTTTAAATAACATGTTTCCTTTCTGATTAATTGCTTGTTAAAATACAGGACTCATATATGAATAAACTGAGGTTTTTTTTTTTCCTGATTTACCATTTCGTCCCCTGTTCCAATTTATTGAAGAAAAATTTTAAAAGAACAGCACCTATTCTTGTCACAAAAGCTTTACTAGAAATTAATGAAATTTACTACATACAATTGTTAGCAATATCTATCCCAGAATTTAAATTTATGAATGTTAATATATGATGCCATTATAGTTATTTATAAGCTTTACTGGGGCTCCCTTAGAACTCGAAAGAATTGTAAAGTCAATGTAGTGGCATAATCTAATTTTAAGACCAGTAGAATACAGAGGGTTTCTGTGATAACGAGGCAGGTTTCTCCAAACAGATGGATTCGTTTCCATGATTTGGAGCAATTTCTAGCAGAGCACATCTTGAATGTTAGAGCAGAAGAGATTACTATTTATGAAGATTCACATCTATTTGAACAGGCAAGTAGAAAGGTCAGGAAACTCCATCTTTGGTAATAATATCTTCTGGTGTCCTAGGAAAGCTGTAATCTGTGCTACTCAGCAATTCTCCCCATCAATATAATTTTCTTTTTTATCTATTCAAAATGAAATAAAAATGGTTTGCTACAGACCTGGTTTAATAATTATACAACCCATCTTTTTATCTATCAGTGTATCTATTCACATTTTAAAATTTCTGCACAATCTATCAATACCCTGCCTACCCTTTTAATTATCAATCTAATTTATCTATTGTGTATATAATTTTCACCCTTTCACCTGTCATACTCTATTCTTTTTTCTTCTCTTTCAATTTGCTATCTAAATTTCTCATGTATCTGAACTCTTCATCTGTGTAAACTATCTAAATTATTAAATGCTCTCTCCTTCCCTTCCCTTTTATACATATCCTCTGTGTTTGGCTTAAAAATAGCTAGCAATGCTGTGTGGTCAGACTGCTAAATTGCTTATTTCAACATGGTTTATTTCCCTCCATCTTAAAGTTAGTAGTCCTTAAAATTACTTGCATGGTAATTTAGCATATATCCTATTGCAAGTAGTATAGTACTATTGCCAATAGTATAATGTTACTTTTACTTGAATAAACCAAATTTTGAGTTTTTCTTGTCTTACCATGTTACTCCTATAATATGTTTAATTTCTGCTTATAGTTCCTGTTCTCCCTGACTCAATGTACCATTTATAATCATCTTTGCCACCTACTCCCAACCACACATATGTTAAAAAGGAAAGGACCTTGCTTTAATTTTCTCCACCTATAGCCCTCTGGCTCCGCAGTTCTCTGATTCTGCCCCATGAATCCTTTTCTCACCGGAGGGATTCTTGAGCAACCTACTCTGTCCCCACCTTTCTGTTGAAGATCAGGTTTAGGTTTCCATACAGAATGGAAACAACAGCCTGTTTGCAGAGGCAACCACTCTGGAAATGGCTGGAGGAGGGAGAGAAGATGGATCAGCCCAGAAGAAGAGATAAGAGCTTTAAGTGCTTTTGACAAGAGAGTAGAAGGAGAAAAAGAGAAAAATTAAGGTGAAGGGTGAGTGATTAGAGTAAGGGATGAGCCAGAGTCACCCCCACTGACACCTCTGACCCATTTTTCAGATTTGACTCTAGAGCCAGCTGTAGCTCTATAGCGGAATTTCAGAGACAATCATATTCTACAGATATGTTCTGGGCAATTTTGTTTGCCAAGTACAATTGAAACTTGAACAATGTGAGGGTTAGAGGTGCTGATACCTGTGCAGTTGAAAATCCATGTATAACTTTCGACTGCCCAAAATGTAACTATTAATAGCCTACTGTTGACCAGAAGCCTTACCAATAACATAAACAGTTGATTAACATATAGTTTGTATGTTATATGTATATGCTGTATTCTTACAATAAAGCTAGAGAAAAGAAAATGTTATTTAAAAAATTTGAAGAGAAAATATATTTACTATACATTCAGTGGAAGTGGATCATCTTAAAGGTCTCCATCCTCATTGTCTCCACATCTAGTAGTAGAGGAGAGGAAGAAGAGAAGGGCTGGTTTTGCTGTCTCAGGGATGGCAGAAGTGGAAGAAAATCCACATATAAACGAACCCTCACGGTTCAAACCTGTGGTGTTCAAGGTTCAACTGTACTGTGATTAGGTACCTGGAATAAACAATGACTGAAATATTGGTCTAGCTCTTAAAATCAGGTCACAGGGCAGAGAGAGAGATATAAATAAATAATAATTTAAATCAGGCTTTCTCTTCCTGGTTCTTCCTAGAGTCAGGAAAAATATGAGTTGACAGGGTGAAAAAAATAACACAAAAAAATAATTATACCTGATTAGTGTCAAAGTGGAAGGGAAACTGTGTTTGTGCTATGAGAACAAATGGGAGGGGAGGGGATCTAACTCAGACTTGGGAGATTAAGGAGGATATCCTCAGGAAGTCATGTTTCCACAGAGACCTGAAGTGCAAGTGGAAATCAGCCCAGTGAGATTGTGAGGCCGTGTGTTAGGGAGGGTGTGGGAGGGGAGCGAGGTTGCCCAGAGTTAGGATCTGAATGTTCAAGGCAGAGTGTGGATGGAGGAGGGGAAGGCTACATTGCTCGCCTCCCTGTCTTCCTCTTCTCCTCTCCTCCCTGGCCGCCTTCCTTCCCTGAAAACACGTCAAATCTCATATTCCTGCTGATGTTGCCTAGAGTTGCTAAAACTGTAAATAAATTATTGGGAGATCAAAGGCTTTAAAATGTAAATCTGTAGGAGAGTTTGGGCTGGCTTTCCTGAATTTAGTCAAAGTGTAAATTATAGAGTGAGATTCTTCCCATCTTAATGTAGTGAGTGCATAATAAAAAGAAAGTCACCTGATACCCAAATTCAAACAGAAACAGAGGTGGAGGGGGCCACATTTAGCTTATTCTTAGACTGAAATGCATCTTAGAAGCTGTTTGAAAATGAAAAAGGAGGCCGGGCATGGTGGCTCACGCCTATAATCCAAGCACTCTGGGAGGCCAAGGTTGGCAGATCATTTGGGCTCAGAAGTTCAAGATCAGCCTGAGCAAGAGCTAGACCCCGTCTCTACTAAAAATAGAAAGAAATTAGCTGGACAACTAAAAATATATCGAAAAAATTAGCTGGGCGTGGTGGTGCATGCCTGTAGTTCCAATTACTCGGGAGACTGAGGCAGGAGATCACTTGAGCCCAGGAGTTTGAGGTTGCTGTGAGCTAGGCTGACACCACAGCACTCTAGCCCAGGCAACAGAGTGAGACACTGTCTCAAAAAAAAAAAAAAAGAAAATGAAAAAGAAAATACTCTGGCTAGGTCTTTTTCGAGGATATGAGATATCAGTGGGTGTTAAATAAAAAACATATTTGGTTCTTTAGACAAATGATTTTCAAAATTAGAATTAAAAGAGGAGAGAAAAATAGAGGGAGAGAGATTTCTGATTTCTTCACTACAGAGTTTTTCAAAGCTTTCGTGTGCCAAAAGTTTTGTGAATCTCTCAATGGGGATGACTGGGCTTCCTTTCTCAATGATTTCAACACTGAGAAACACTATGCCTTTGGTTTTTTCCCCCCTCAATGTTGTACTGTATTGGGAATCATTTTAACTTACCATTTGGTCGAGGTGTGTATTTCTGTAAAATTTTGTAGTTCCCTTTTGAAATGCAAATCCTTTTATTGTGCAAATGTTCTAGGAATAGAGAATGAATTACTTCTTGAGTCTACTTGGTCTCCTTAAGATTGTGGGCCACTTCTAATATAAGAAAAATCAGGAGAAAACAAGTGTTCTGAAGTCCATGTATGTTTTGAGTAATATTATAAACATAAACTTCCAAATGCAACAATTCTTTCTCTTGCTTCTTGTTATAACTCAGTATCAGCATACTAAGTATATCCACGAAACCTTTAGAATACTATATTATAAAGTTGTACCCAAAATGTTCAGCAAATAAATTATGTAATGACCATTTTTATGAAGACAAGTTTTTGTTTTTGTGTTTCCAGTGCCAAGACATTGCAGTAACATCTGTTTGGTATAAATAAAACCTACCAGGTAGTAAGGAGTTTCTCATAATATCCCATCTACCCATTAGCAGAGAATATTAAGCACACTTGGAGTTAATCATGTTGGATCAGTTTACTTTAATGAGGAAAGCATTGATTGGTTTTCCTCTTATGAAATTCTGGCACAGACTATTTTGGGCAAAGAGATAATTACATTTGTAAGGTTGTTAATGAGAAACTGTTCCTGCTCAAGACTTAGTTTAGGAGAGGGAGCATTCTGAAGGTCTAGATGTGATAGTTATGCAGATCTCAGCCCCCGAAATCTTAAATGAATGTAAAAGAGCGAGCTGATAATCAGGACAACGCACATGTAGAATCAGCAGTCCTTTCCTTCTCTGTCTTTTTTAAATATTGAAGGAGTTTCTATTCTTAAGTCACTTTAAGTTACTTTATATAAGTATTTTTGGATATTATATTTTCAAATAACATTTCTGACAATATTTTGGATTTAAATATAGTTTTGAATAAAGCAGAAAAATCATATTTATTAGAAGGCAGCTGTTACAGGTTGAATTATATCTCCCCTTTCTCCAACAAAAAAAGATATGTTGAAGTCCAAATTCTCAGTAACTTGGAATATAACTATATGTAGAAATAGAGTCTTTACAGAGGTAATCAAGTTAAAATGAGGAGGTTAGGTTGAGCCATAATCCAGTATGACTAGTGTCCTTATAAAAAGGAAAATTTGGGCACAGAGACATGTACACAGGGAAGATGATGTGAAGACACAGGCAGACTACAGCCACATGACTAGAATGATGCATCTGCAAGCCAAGAAACACTGAGCATTTCCAACAAACACCAGAAGCCAGAAGAGGTGAGTGAGAAAGGACTTTTCCCTAGAGCCCTTGGGACAGAACATGGCCCTGCCAACATCTTGATTTCAGACTTCTTTCCCAAATATGGGAATGAAAAAAGACATAGAGAAATAAAATAAACCCCACAGCAATGCTGAAAAGTTAGAAAGCATATAATTCACAGCCAAAACATTAAGAAATATCTGGAGATTTGTAGCAGAAGGAGTAATACCAATAATGACACTCAACAGAATTGGGACATCTGTGGCTTCAAATAGGTAAAAGGACCCACAAAACTCTCTGGCACAACCCAAAAGTAAATTTAAAATCAGAGTCTGCACATGCTGGGAAAGGGGCTCAGGGATGGATGGTCATTGTACCTGCAAATTTATATGAGCTCCTAGGATACAGCAGCTAACCAAGGCAAAATGCCTGACCTCAGAGAATTACAAATAAATGGTAATTAATTAAAAGCCAGCAGCAAAAGATCATCCATCTTCTGTACTTTGCTGTGCCTCAAAGTCACCCAATATATTTTATCCCTGGCAAATGTTTAAAATACAACCCTAAATAAAGTGAGAATTGCTGCCTCAGGAGAATGCCAGCCTGACTTTCAGGTCAGGAAAGCATGGTAGAACAGCAATGTGGGTATTCTGTTAGCTTTATTTCTCAGATGCTTCTCCCCTGATGGCCTTCTGTTTCTGATTCAGAGTCTATGTCAAAGGTCACCAATTCAGATATCTACAGAGTGAGGCAGGTATTTTAGAGGAGAGACAAGGACTGGGGACAGTGGCAAATAAAAGACTACATGCTCAGCCACAGTGGTGAAGCCTCCCTCAGCTCCAGCCAACTATTACCATAGGGGAATGCAAACCCATCTTTGGCCAATTTTTCCAAAGAAGACAAAAATTTAATTTTTATATGAAGCTTCTTAATATGTGATGGTTGGAATTGAATTCTTTTTTTTTTATTTTTTGGTGGGAGAACACCATGCGGAAGAGAGAAAATACACCTGAGAGCAGAATGCTGCCTTTTAGCAGCCAGTTTATAACTTCTACATGTGAGTAGAAATTGAACTATGAAATTCACTGTCAACAGAGTCAGAACTTCTATTAGAATTCATGTTGGTATGAGATAGCATCACTGATTTTTGCTGGTTTCCTTAACATGGTAGCCAGTTTGTGACTACTATATTAGCATTCTGTGGAATTAACTGGCAATACTTTTCAAAAGTTCTGTTAGAATTTATGTCAGTTTATATAGTGCCACTTATTTTATCTGCTTTTCTGCCACACCACAATTTTACATGAGTTTAAGAGACAATTGTGGCTTGTTCAAGAGTGTTTAAGTTAATCTACTGTGATATAATCTTCTATGCCCTGCCAAAAACTTAGTGGTTTAAAACAACAAGAAATCATTATTTCTCATGATTCTGAGGGTTGGCTGGGGCTCAGCTGGGTGGTTTTTTGCTCATCTTGCCCAGGCTTGACCATGAGCCTCCATTCAGCAGGAAGCTTAGCTGGCACTGGAGCATGTAAGATAGCTTCAGGACTCCCTCCACATGGCTCTTTCTCCAGCAAGGTAGGTGTGGTTCTCACTTATGTAGTGACTGGCTTCAGAGAGAAAGAGAGGAAGCAGAAGCTGCCAGCCTTCCAAAACCTTGAAATGAGAAATTCTAGAATGCCACATTTAATTAGCCAAAGCAAGTCAGAAAGCTGGCTCTGGGTCAAGAGGAAGGAAAGAGATTTCGAATCTTGATGGCCAAAGTCACCTGGTTGTGAAGGGAGGGAAAGAATTGAAGGTGTGTATCTTTGAACACTAGTTATTTCAGTCCATCTCTGGCTACAACAATTCACATCTCTCCTTTAGGCAAAATGTACTCTTCCTTTCATCCCATTAAAGCATTGACTTAAAGAGCAGCAGAATCTTGTCACCATGACCAGATCCAAATTGTTTCTTTCTTCCATATTGAAGGATACTCACTGAGCCATTATCTATTTCATATTGCCTCTTCCAAAATTTTTCTGTTTTTTAAATTTCTTTAATGTATGTAGTAATTTTACACTATTACTGTATTTGCTCTCTTGTGTGTATATGTGTGTGTATGTGTGTGTATGTTTATATATATACATATATTTTTTTCCTTTTCTTTCTTTTCTGAGGGATGCCTAACATTGACCTTCCAGACCCTGGCCTACTTCACTTTCTCTCTAATTTGCTATTTAACCCATTCATTAAATGGGTTATTCAATTAATGTTTTCTATTGCTAGAAGTATCTTCAAAATTTTTCTTTTTTTTCATGTTATCCTATTCTTTCACCATTATTTGTAATTCTTGTAAACTAGTGCATAGTTTGAAAATCTCTCCAGAGATTTTGATATGATTCTCTAACTACTGTGGTTGACTCACCCATCTAGGTCCATATTGAATTGCACCCTGGCCTTTAATCCAAGCTGTCATGTGTCTGTAACATGACCCCTGGGTTATGAGCTCTGCTGTCTGCCAGCCTCCTCTGTTTCCCTGGCTGAGGACGTCCCAGTCTTCAGCTGTTCTCACACTATATGATATTATCCAGGGGAGACAGGGGCATGGGAATACATCATCCTCTCTGAACTCATTTTGTGTGGAAATATAGTACATGCATATGAGGATATAACACATATATGCATATCTTGAAGTTCTACAAATTAATATAGCCAAAGGGTCAAAATCGATGTTAATAACAACAACAAAAAATAAAAGCAGAAGTCCTAAATTTTCAGCCTTTAAGAATAGATTTTATGTTTGGCGACAATCAAAAGCAATTTGAAATCAAATTCTGCCTATAAGGAAAATATAATCAGATGTCTTTTATATTGGATTCCTAAAATTATACTGAGGAAACTTCCATAAGAGGAGTTCCAAAAATATTTACTGAATGACAGCCTCATTTGGATGAGGGTTTATAGCTATCTTGTGTAACTCAGATGAAACAACTAATACTATTTTAGAAAATTTTATGTACACTCACAATGTGTGTGTGTGTGTGTGTGTGTGTGTGTACTGTTCTTCTCTACTTCTCAATAAAACATCAACCTCAATAGAGGATTCGGGAGAAAAGATGAGAGAGCAATTGAGGGAAGAAAGGAAGAAAGCAATTGATGATGCCTTGTGGAAAAAATAGATTTATTTCAAAACAAAATGCTAAAATTCTGAAAAATTGTTTACTTAGTCATCTCCTTGAAGAAGTTATTAATTTTTAAAAAGATGCTAGCAATGCACTGTAACTCAATGACAATCTGGAGCTGTGCGGTATAACCTGCCTTTTACTATATGGATAGATCTTTGTGCCCAATGGCATTCGAGCTGTCAGAACCAATGAAGGTAATCTCTGAATCACAGATTTCAATATATTTTTAATTTAGAAAACTATAATAGAGTTATCCATTTTAAACAACTTGAGAACTATAAACCCTCATTTTCTAAAGGAAACTGATTCTCTTATTTTCTATATTTGTTTCAGTAACCTCACTACTGTTTCAATCACAAAACATAAAATTCCACCAAGAAATCCTCAGTGTTTAAGGTCTTGTACTTTTACTAATTACTACAATCTGTATATAAATAGAATAGCTGATTTAGTGATTCCCTTCCCAGTGATAACCTAAGCAAACTCAAAGGCACATAGTGGGTCCCTAGGGCTCTGTTACATGATTTGGGCAGGCATTTAGGCATAGGTCTCCAGAAATATAATTCTTGATGCCAGGAAGTAAATTGTGTGTTTTTCTTTTTCAAAAATATTATTGTATGTGATTGGAAGAGCCTGAACTATGAGTCTCGATGAAAAAAGATTTGGCCTCAATACCTAAATCTATTACTCATGGTTCCTAAACAGAACTAACATCCATCGAGTACTTTTCTGTGTGCCAAGCAATGCATGTATGTAGCTTATTTAATCCTCATATAACTTTCTGAATTGGGAGTCCACATTTTACAGATCAGGGATTTGAGGATGATAGGTCACAAAATTGTCCAGAATTCTGGTACTGGTAAGGACATGGTAGCAACTCAATTCCTACTACTTCCCATTTCCTACTACAGATGAAAAGAGAAAGGAAACAGAACTCATAGAATCCATCTCCATGAAAGCCTGGAGAAAAAGGAAAACTCATAAACCCTAATTTTTATATAAGTGTGGCTAAAACACCAAAACCAACAAGAATAGGCTCAACCTTCCATGCTAGGAGACAAGGTAGCAATGCTAGTAACATACTCAAAGTCTGAACCAAGAATATTATACTTCGCCAAGCTGTCCCTTAAATATAAGGACTATAGATAGATAATTTTAAACATGCAGGAATCAAGGAAGTATTCCCAAGAATCTTTATGAGAAATTTACTAGTGCATGAACTTTAGTTCTCAAAAGGTAATTAGTAAAATTTTAACAAAAAAGACTAAGCATTAATCTTGAATATATATATATATATACATATATATATTTTGGCAAATAAATGCTCAATAATTTCTTTGATTTTAAATTAATCACTTGTCAACAACTATGGAAGTGGTAAGAAAAAGCTTACAGGTATACTTAAAAATACTGAACCAACAGCCAAATTGAATGGAATATATCTTAGGGTAATTCTTATTTTGTCATTTACTCCAATTAAATTCAAGGTCCTTATATGTCACTTCTCTCTGAGCTGTGGTAGCTCTAACTCAGGCAACCAAAGGGATGAAAACCAGCTAATCTCTACTTCTACTCTTCTGCAAGCTTGGGCCTGGCAAAATGAGCCTCACAATATAGAAAGCAGAATGCTCGGGGACAGAGTTGAATCAATATAAAGTGCCCCCAAAAGGGAGGGATGGAACAAACATTTCAGGTTAGAAAATACTCCCGAGGACC
>CAUYPO010098468.1:0-13398 GCA_963574435.1 Cheirogaleus major | reverse complement strand
AGTTTGAGGTTGCTGTGAGCTAGGCTGACGCCACGGCACTCACTCTAGCCTGGGCAACAGAGTGAGACTCTGTCTAAAATAAATAAATAAATAAAATTAAAAAAAAATAGTAAGGTACTGTATGCAAGGGATTGTAATATTTTTATTATCATGAACTCAAATAGTTAACAAAGTAGGAAAACTAGAACCTGCCTAGGCTAAGGATTAGGAAATAACACGAGTCGAAGAAAACTCCTGTGAGACACAGGCACACCTTTTTTCCCTCAACAGAAAGAAAAGTAAATAACATTCTATTAGCTAAACATTGCCAGTATTTGTTATATAGGCTTGAAAAAAATCCCACACTGTAGTTGCAATCACAAGATATTTTCTCTTCCCTCAGTCTCAGATTTCACTGGCAAAAAAAAATAACTGAGAAGAAGTGGAAAAAGAAATGACATACTAGCTTATGAACCATGAGGATTTGCTGGCATGGTGTGGTTTTTATAACATTGTGCATAGATTTAAACCCAGCAGAGAAAAATAACCCAATACCTTAATTTTTAGAATTTAATTCCGCTCCAGATATTTGGAGAGGCATACAAGAGTTGGTAGTCAGTCTCAGGGCCCACATACAATTCCTCCTGAAGGTCTTCCCCTGTTGCCAGTCATATTGTACCTCAACTCTGCCCCACATCCTTCAGCACTGAGGGACTCTAATTTGTATTCATTTGCCACTTAAACATTATTTTCCTGATAAAACGATATGTTAGTTGTAGAAAATTTTAAATTCAGGGAAAAGATCTTGTTAAAGAAAAAATTATTCAGTGACACTTGTCAAAGCATGGTAGGCAAACTATTAAGGACCACTGTGGTAGGTATAGGACCATGGCAATAGGATTTAGCAGTGGGGGAGACAGATTGGGCTCAACTTCCAGGACAGCATGGGCTGGTGGGAATTTATAACCAAGGACCACAGTAGGGGTAAGTGGATTGAAAATCACTAAGAGGAAACATCAGGGGTAAGGGGGATTTGGGCTAATCTGACCTAACAGGATTCTTGTTGAGGACAGACTGGAGTGATCAGACATCACCTGGGGGACAGTGAAGTATGAGGAACCTGATCAGATATCAAGGATGATCGAATATCAAGGGTGGGGAGTTCTTGCCAAAGTGATTTAGCAGGGTTCTTTGCTAAAACTGGATTTTAAGAGGAAGTGCACAGATGAGGAGAAGGAGAAGGCTGAGGAGCCTAACTAAAGTCTGGCCAAGCAAAGACTCTATCAGTATAAAGAAGAGGAAACACCCGTAATCCCTTCACCTAGGAATGACTTTATAACATGTTGTTTTTCTTACCCTGTTATTGTTGTATGCCTGTGAATTTTTCTGAGATATAATTCATTCTATAAAATCCACCCTTTTAAAGCATACAATTTAGTGGGTTTTAGTATATTCACAAGATTATGCAACCATCGCCACTTCCAGAACTTTTTATTACTCGTAAAAGGAATTCTGTACCCATTAGCAGTCACTCTCTGTTTTCCTCTCCCCACAGTCTCTGGCAACCAATAGTCTACTTTGTATGCCAATGGATTTGCATAGACATTGCATATAAATGGAATTATACAGTATGTGGCCTTTTATGTCTGACATTCTTTCAACATAATGCTTTCAAAATTCATCCATGTTGTGGCATGTATCTGTATTTCACTCTTTTGGGTGGCCGAATGATATTCCATTGTGTGGATCTACCACATTTTGTTTATCCATTCACCAGTTGATGGACATTTGGATTGTTTATACTCTTTAGCTATTATGAATAATGCTTTTATGAATATTCATGTACAAGTTTTTGTGTAGACATATGTTTTCATTTTCTCGAGTATATATCTAGGAAGGAGATTGCTGGGCCATATAGTAATTCTACATTTAACTTTTTGAGGAACTGCCAAACTGTTTTCCAAAGCAGTGTCACCACTTTTTATTCCCACCAGCAGTTTATAACGGTTCTAACATTTCCACATCCTCATCAACACTTCTTATTGTCCATTTTTTTTACTATAGTTATTCTAGTGGGCGTGAAGTGGAATCTCACTATGGTTTCCATTTGCATTTCTCTAATGATATCTTTTGATCACGAGAAGTGAGCTGTTCAAGGTCCTACAAGAGTGGCAGAGTGGGAGAATGACTCAGATCTGACCCTCATTCACAGAATGTTTCTCTGTTGGATCCACCTTCTGAGGAATGCCTATGAAGCATTCCACCCTTCTGCGTCTAAAATCCCAGTAACTAGTAACCAAGACCCATCGTTTAAAGTATTGTCCCCATGTAGCATATTTTATTTATTTATTTTTTTAAAGCAAGCACGAAAATGAGTTTATTGAGGAGAGAAAGATAGGATTGCAGAGCAAGAGCAAGATACAGGTTTACAGAGCATGATACAGACACCACAGATGACGATTGGACCCATTGTTGCAGCAAAGGGAGAGCAAAAGGAAGGGCAAAAAGGGCCCACGTAGCATATTTTAAAAGCAAAATTAATTTTATGGAAAAAATTTTATGGGGATGAACAGATATGACGTACAGACAGCAATTGTGATAAGGCCTTAATGTGAAATGGCGATTTTTCTGTTTGGAAGTTTCTAGGGGGCGCTAAGTGAACGGAAATACCGATATAGGGAGGCAAAAGGAGGGGTACTTTTTTCAGGTTTTAGTTCTTGGGTGGCTCAGTGAAACCTAGGAACAACTTGTGGGGGGAGGGGCATATGCAACGTCCCCCTTGCTGACTGCATTATCTTCCTTCCCACCCCTGTTCAATAGATCCTCATGCTCACAAGTCAAATCCAAATTCTCCAGCCTAGCATGCATCCTGGGATCCTGCATCTCTCCATGTCCCACCCCCCACTTCCTCCAGTCCCACTCAAGAGTCCTGACTTTTCCAGGCTAGGCTGGATGCTTCCTGAAATCAGGGCTCATGTCTTACGCATCTTTGTATCCCCCAGGACCAAAGGGACAGGTCCTGGCACACAGTGGGGGGTCAAAAAGCATTCGATGAACGTAATGAAATCTCTAGTCTCTTCGCTTTTATAAATAACTGTTCCCGAAGGCTGAGTATTCATCCTGGCAAAATCATGGCACAGGTATCCCCTCCTTCCCTGCTTCCACGAGTCCCTCAGGCCACTCTCGATGCTTCGCTAGAGTTTTCCGTTTTCATGTTTATGCCTGGCACTAGCTCAGTGTAGGATCCAAAGCTGTTCTTGGCATCCTGAGAGGGCCAGTTAGGACTGAAGTCCCTTGACTGCTCAAGCAAGGATCGCAGGGAGAAAGCAAGTGGAACTGTCTCGGAACCTCCGGAAGTGGGCACGCTCCAGTGCCCAGTTTCCAGGGTAACCATACTGGCAAGTTGGCCCCCATAATCGTTTCTCCTGGGAGGACTGTGATTTTGGGTTCCGCGCGGGCGTCTCTATGGTTTCGATGGCCTAGAAGGACCGAAGCGGCATTTCCGGGAAGATGGCGGCGCGCACGTCAGGTACGGCACATGTTTCAACGGAGAGGACCCCGCAATGACGGTAAGGTCTCCCTTCCCCTGGATGGTGGCAGTGGGAGCCCGGGCTCAGTAGCACATGTGAGAGCAGCGGAGTATTTCTACCCAAGTGGCACTGCAAGAGGAGGACTGGAATTTAGACCTGAAGAGGAAGGAGGCCTAGGGAAAGGGCAGCTGGCTCTTTAGAACCGCTGTAAGACTAGTGTCCCTGGGCCACTTCTGAAAATTCAGATTGACCTGAGAGGAGACAGTGCCCTAAAGTGTGTCCGCAGCCTTCACAAAGACTGCGGCACAGAGGTTTTGTCTAATTGAAAGTCCTTTAAAGCAATTCCCACCTGTGTTATTCAGGTAGAACATATAACTGCACGCGTTGTCGATTTCTGGCGCTGCTTTAAGTGCTATGGTCTTGGGGAATACGGCCTGTCTCTGACTTCCAGGACGTGTAGTTTTGAATTACTGCGACAGGGATAGGCTGTGGTCTTATAGCAGAAAGCACAAAGAGATATGAGACTAAAGAGTGTAGTGATTAAGGATGCTGGTTCCGGAACGCCTTTTTTTTTTCTTTCTTTCTTTTTTTTTTTTTTTTGAGACAGAGCCTCACTCTGTTCCCTGGGCTAGAGTGCCGTGGCGTCAGCCTAGCTCACAGCAACCTCAAACTCCTGGGCTCGAGTGATCCTTCTGCCTCAGCCTCCCGAGAAGCTGGGACTACAGGCATGCGCCACCATGCCCAGCTAAGTTTTTCTATATATTTTTAGTTGGCCGATTAATTTCTTTCTATTTTTAGTAGAGATGGGGTCTCGCTCTGGTTTCGAACTCGTGACCTTGAGTGATCCACCCACCTCGGCCTCCCAGAGTGCTAGGATTACAGGTGTGAGCCACCGTGCCCGGCCATGTGTGTAAATTTCTTACCTTAGCCCTTGGGGTCAAATGTGCCTCAGCATTCTTAATTTTTTTATTTTAGGAAGGCAGTATTCTACATGTGTATAACATATAACAGAAACACAAGAGATTGTTCCAAATGCACGGAGGTGGGGGGAGCGAGGCTGCCCGGTGGGGATACCTCTAGGGGTTGATGGTGGAAGGGGGCCCAGGCAATGTAAAGGAAGACAGGTGTTAAGAATAAAACATTTGAGGGTCCTAGAGGCCCCTTTAAAAACCCACAATTCTCTTTGTATTCATGAAAATCACTAAGTAATGAACATTAATGTTCATTATTTTCTGCAGTGAAATATATGAAAATTCACTAAATGATATAGATAAAAATCATAAATCATTCTCATGCCAGTTCGTTTTAAAATTTGAGAAAAACTGCACATTTATTGTGTACAGCATGGTGTTTTGAAATATGGATGCATTGTATAGAATGGGTATATTGAGCTAGTTAACATGCTTATTCACACACTTATTTTTTGTGGTGAAAACACTTTTTTTTACTGATTTTCACGAATATAACACATTGTTATTAACTATAGTCACTTGGTTGTACACCAGTTATGGTTTTGCTGCCAAATAGCTTATGTAAAAACTTGGTTTCCAGAGGTTTTTTTTTTTTTTTTTTTTTGGATTTTGGAATTGCAGAAAGGGGATTGTGGGTTTTTAATGGGGCCTCTGGGATCCTCAAGTGTTTTTTTTATTCTTAACATCCCTCTTCCTTTACATTGACTGGGATCCCTTCCACCATCAACCTCTAGAGACACCCCTGTCGAGCAGACCTGCTCCCACAACCTCCTTGCATTTGGGACAATCTCTTCAGCCATGTCTACTGAGGATGCAAAACATAACAAGGCTTTCTTTCCTTGAGCTACGACTCTTCTCTGGCCCCCTCTTCACTTTTCTGGGCATCCAACAAAACCTTCCAACCAAGAAGAAGTGGATCTTAACTCCAGTCCCAGCTATGAACTCTGCCTGCAGTGTCTCACCTGGCACCCCTCCCTCCACTGGCCTTTTGTGTTTGGTCCTGTTGAGAAGAGAAACTAGCACTTGACTACCTTTGCCCTTCACCTGGATGGAGGTTGACCCAACTCCAAAATTTAGGATTTGGGAACCCTTAACTATCCATGCTTGCAAGTAGATCTCCCCCCATAACTATTATCATCAAGTGATAGAGCAATTGAATATATTACCAAATTGAAAAATTGGGGTTTGTATAAAGAACAAGGCTATTCACTGCGGCATTGCTTGTGATTTTTCAAAAATCAGGAAACAGTTTTACAATTTTATTAGCATGTACTGATTAAATAAGTTGTGGTACATTCACACAACAATGTACCATACAACCACTCAGAAAACCAGGCAACTCTGCAGAACATTCTCCAAGATCATATAATTAAGTGAAATTTTTTTTGACTTTAAAAATTCAAGTATGCAAAGAATATAGCATACCTTTGGATGGTTACATGAAGTAGAAACAATTGAGGAGATATTTAAGAACTATTTGCTCTTTTATCTCTGTGTTTGAGCAAATGCATGTGTGTTACCTAGGTAAATGAAAAATGTTTTGGGACCCCCCCCTCCCCAATCCACCAAAAAGGGATAATTTGTCCACAGCTGGGACCTGTTGTCTTGAACTGGTGGAGACTGTGCATGAATTAAGTCCTTATTCCTTTCTTCTGCCAAGCTGTAGGGCAGCACGTGGCCAGAGCTGCAGGAGGGGCTCTGCTGAAGATTTGGACTGCAGGTTTTAGAGCATTCAAATAAAGCTTGATTTTACTATTACTTAATAGACTTCATTTCATGGTTAGATTTTATGCCTGGAACTCGGTTTACTGTTTTTTTCAATGAGTCCTCTGTTGTCCCATGTGGGAGCCTGCAGAGTAGCACACACAGGTAAGCCCTGAGTTGCTTCTGGAATGGGCTGTCGCCTCCCCTTTATTTCTGTAGTGGGAAACTCAGAAACCCTCTTGGGTGGGCGGGGACCTCCTTCTGTCCAGGCTGCAGTGTTCAGCCTTAGTTTGTGGGAGGCCAAGTAAATGTCTTCAAGTCGTGTTAAGGGATGTCGAACTAATCTCAAAAAATTAATTTGTAGCAGTTGATATATTTTAGTTGAGGCATTTTGATGAACTTTAAATGGTGACCCAGGGCCTCCTTTCATCCTTTCCGTTTACATTCTTAAGACACTGATGTGAATAGTTGTATTTTAAACCCTGATTCTCATTCTTTCAGATGTGCCGGGCTCTAACAGGAGTCCCTTGGTGTGTGTGTTCATTGTCTGACCACAGGTAGCATAAAAACTAGATTTCAGGCGCGCGCGCGCGCGCACACACACACACACACACACACACACACACTTGTTCGCGAACAAAGCATTTTATTTAAACACTGGCTATGGCAAACGTGCCTACTTTGTATTTTTATTTATTTATTTTTCCTTTAACCTTCCCCTTCCCCCAATTCCTTTCCTGCTGGGCCCACATTCCTAGGTCTTTGTCTCTGCTTGGTATTTTAGAAATTTTGGGAGAGGAAGGCAGTGGGTGGGACGTTCTGGAAGCTGGGGGCAGGGAAGAGGGTGGTCACTTGCAGGGTCAGAGGTCAAGCCTGCTCCATTTAGCTGGGGCAGCCAGATTGTCGCCAGCCCCGAGGGGGCGTGTCCATGCATTTGCCCGGGAAGCCCCAACCAGGCCCTGGAATTCCTGCCGCCAGAGGACCTCTTCTCCCCAATCCCAGGAGCCACAGTTCATGGCTGCTCCCACATTTCTAGCCATCGGACCACCGTCTATATAGCTCCCATTTATTCCTTAAAAATAATCTAGCTGTTTTCTCCCAGAGAATTGCATCCATTTACATCCTTAACCTATCGATCATGTTTCAGCAGCTCTAAAATTGTTTATCAGTCTTAGAAATTGCAGGCAGATGAGATGTAGAGCTGCTAAATGAAGTGTGAAATCCTTCCCAAAATTTTACTCCAACTTTTAGCTAGAAAGCTTATAAACATTGGTCTCGTTTTACAATTTTTGGACAATGCATTTTTTAAAAAAATAATTCATAGTTTATTAGCTACAAGTACATTGAAGATATTCGATATTCTTTTACTCATCCATAGCTTTTTATTTTCAACTGTCTTGCACCCCCACCTGTGTCACTTCAAGCAGCCTGGAACCTCGAAAGCACTGGCTCTTCTGAATCCACAGTTCTGGCTACTTAAGAGCTGCGCTGACCCAGTGTGAAATGACACCAGGCAGGGACTGTGTCCAGGCACCTCTTTCACCCATTTATCTTCTCTCTCAAGGCTGGCCATGGAGGGAGGTCTGGGGTCAGGGGCTCCGGGCACTCTGCCCTTCTCTGCTGCCACTTGTTGTGACCAGGATCTCTTTTCTGGCCATTGCATCTGCAGAATCCCTTTAAACCTACCATTCACAGTGGGATCTCCTATGCCCAACATCGGCCAGGCTCTGTGTTTTAAGATTAACAAATCTAAGACTAAGAAAAATCATCTTAATTCCAATACAACTGAAGCCTGGGGTCAGCTTCCTGGCTCAGCCCAGAATTACTCTGAAGCCCTTTGGTTTCTGTTGTCAAGTCTCTAAAGATACGTTCCTGGGATTTCAGGGGTGGAAGGGGTCTCCTGAGAACACCTAGTCAGACCCCGTGTGTTTCGCAGATGAGACTGAAGCCCAGGCAGGTCACGAGAGGTGACTGGATAGATGGTCCCACAGCTAGGTAGCTCACACCAGGCTCAGGTTAACAGCCTGAGGCTCCTTCCCACTTCCTGGCCTTGGAGATGAGAACAAGCTACAAGCTAGCCGGTAATATTTGTGTGAGCCCACAGACTGAAGGAAGCAAGGGGTCTCCAGCCAGTCCACACAGCTGTCCTGAGAAGAAGAAAAGAAAAGATATGTGTTTTCAGGTTAGGGTTAGCAGTTAGGTAAAATAGGGACAGCCACAAAGGGTGGCTGTTTTATTCAAAGAGGCATGTTTTATTCAAATTTAAAAGGAACTTTTGGATGGAAGGCTTTCACATTTCACATTAGCATAGGAGCGACCCCTTTATTCCCATGACACATAGAAAGTGCAAAGGGAAGGAATGTGGTTGAAACTGGTAGAGTTGCTTTAGAACTACATCTTAAAAAAAAAAAAAAGATTATCCGGAAATTTTTCCTGAATTTATCCAGCTTAGTATCTTTTGGTTAGAATTTAGACTTGAGATTTAATCGATTGAAAGAATTAGATCATCTCTAAAAGGTGGATGTGCTTAAAAAGCAATTGGCCTTTAAAAAAAAAAAAGGCAAATTACCACCACCTGGTTTCAGTCTGCCACCGTTGCTGAAAAGTACTTCAGTGATCAAAATTGATGGTAAAGTTACAAACCTTATTGCATTTCCCTTGTATAAAGTAGGATTCATAAAACCTGCTATAGCAGGACTTTTTTTTACAAAAGTAAGAATACAGTATCCTATATCTTTCCTTTTTTCCTTTTTCCGAGTCTGAAAGTTTCCAGAGAAGCAGCTTAACCCGTGCTAAATCACACTTCCCTGTTAACTTAGTTACTTAACCCTGAGTGGAGCAACCTCTTGGCATGACTGAACCATTTAGAGAAGCATTTTCTAGTGTACATGCCTCATACCAAGATTTTGGTTGGTTAATAAAATGAAAACTTTGGAGAAGGGAGAGAAGCAGAATTCTCCCTCCGTTTGCACCTACACCTCTGTGTGTGGGGCTCTCTGGCCCTCAGGGCACCTCCAGGCCTCCCTCTTTATCTTCTGCAACAATCTGTCCTGCGTAGAGGCCAGAAGGAGCTCCTGTTCAGTTCCACACAGATATCTTGAGTCTTGCATCCTGGATCTCCACACTACCTAGCAAAGTGCCCTGGAGGACGAGGTAGCCATGCAGGTGTTGAAACAAGCTCTTCAGAGGGTTCCCTGCTGTGTCCTTGCTAACTGTGTGGCCCTGAGCACCTCACAGCCTCCTGTCCTGTCTTCCCCTGGAGATTAAATTGCGTTGTTGTGTATGTGAAAGATTCCTCCTTGCAGATTCCTCCTTGTGCACTGCTTCCCTGCCTGCTGCATGTTAGGGAACTCTCTCTCACACCCAGGTGTACCACAGGCAAATTTAAGCTCTACTCTTGAAAGCAGTCCAGCAAACATTTACAGAGAGTGGCACTAAGTGCCCTGCTCTGCAGGGAGATACACAATAATGAGACTGGCCCAGTTTCTGTGCCAAGGAGCCTTCTCTCTTGAGAGCTCCTTACTTATCAGCAGGTGAAGGCTGTGCCAACCCTTCTCTCTCTCTCCCTCCCAGCATGCTGGCCCCAGGGAAGTGTATAACATCACATAAAGCCGTTCTGGCAGCTCCGGCTGCCTCCCTGGTTCACCTCCTTGGAATAACTTGGCAGGAAGAAGAAAGGCTAGACGCTGGCTGGCCTTACCACTAGCTTTTTGCCTTTGTTCCAGAAGCTTAGAGCCCATAGCTTACTTGAGTGTCTGGGAGAAGAACCATACTTTGCCCTAATCTCCTTGATGAACAGGATGGCCACAAGCCATGGGGCGAGGGTGATTTTTACTGGCTTTTCACCTTGCTTCACACGTCTAGGCTGGAGTGGCAAAAGAAACTTTTCTGGTGTATTCTTTCATTCAGGCTACCAGTCTCAGACCAGGGAACCCAATCTCGTAACTTTTCTGGATAATTGACCTAAGATACAGCATCTCTGCTTTGAAGTGTCTCAGTTACGGTTCTGAACGAGAGTAGAGTGGGATGTGGCAGTTGGTTATTTTTTTTCCTCTTGATTTGGGGCAGAGGGAGTGAGATGGGTGAGTGGGTATTTCTGGTTGTGTTTGCAGTTAGTACACACCGCCCTTCCTGGTGGGGGTGTGCTTGCTTGTTGGGAAGGGGGTGGTTCAGCATCTGGGATCCAGGGCACCACTGTTGCTGTCTTCCCTCTTCTTCCCATCCTGCATCTCTCATGTATTCCTGTCCCCTCTCTGGTCCCCAGGTGCTGCACCTGTACTGTGACACTTGCTCTGTGCCCATCTGTCGCGAATGCACGATGGGCCGGCACGGGGGCCACAGCTTCATCTACCTCCAGGAGGCGCTGCAGGACTCGAGGGCACTCACCATTCAACTACTGGCTGACGCCCAGCAGGGCCGACAAGCAATCCAGGTGAGCTGCACACCCACACACCTTTTCCCCCTTTCTGCACGTGTACTCGACCGGGCAGATTTTAGTGGAGTGCGCAGGTGGTGTGGTGGAGGGGAAGTATGGAATAGTGATTCAGATGAGCTCGTGTGACATCCGTGCAACAATCCCAGGAGGGGTTCTATCGATCTTGTGAAGATGACAGGAATGTGGCCAGAGTTACTGGCTGGATTCTCAAGCTCGTTGCCTGGGCCCCCACCATACCACCTGCGTGTTTCCCATCCCGCCCCCTTCCCAAATCCAGGTAGACGCTGACCCTTTCTAGCCAGGACTTCAGAAAGACTGGACACTTATTGCTTTTTAGACAGAGACCTTTGCTATACAGACTTACCTATTTATAGGTGAGAAATAGGTGAGCATGGGGAATTTCATGTGAGGTTCAGAGTCTTGAACTCTTTCTTGACTGAGGCAGCCCTGGTAATTTAAACCTTTGTCTCTGTTGAATTCCCATCACTTTGGGGAGGGGTATGTGTAACTTTGAGAGGTGGCAAAATTCTCTTACATAGTCACATGCCTGAATTGCTTTTAAATCTTGTCTGATCTAGGTGACAAGGTTTTAGGAAGTGAGAAAATTATGACATGTTTTTCCTGTGTCGTAGGATAAGTTTGAAAGTTAGGAAAAGTTACTAAGCTTTCAGCAGAAACTATTGTTTACATTCTAGAGTGAATTGTTTTAAATATAAGATCTTTTTTGAAAGTGCTGAAGAATCTGAGAGCATGTGCCCTAAAGAAGGGGGTGGATTTGATTTAATAAGTTTCTTGGTAGCTGGCATGTTCCTATCTATGCATGATATTGAAGTAGTCTGTTCTGATGAGTCAGATTTGTCTGGTGTTCAAGTCATAACATTGAAAGTTTGAAAGTCTGTATTTCTGGAGTGACTAATCCTGTCATATTCTTACACCAGAGTTAATCAGTTTTTCTCTAAAATGGCCTCAGGGTGTCTCTGGGTGCTGTCCAAGTTCTCTTTTCTAAGCCTCTCCACCCGTGCCCCATTCTGTTGTGAGTCAGCGCGTCTATGTCCCTTCGAATGAAGTGGCTTGTCTTCTGTTTTATGCCATGATAGTTAGGACCTTGACTAATGCCTTCCCCTTCTGGTGTCTGCTAGACACTGGTACCCAGCCTCCGCTGAGGCATCACCTGGGGAACCTAAGCCCCTAGATTGTGGTGTGATCTCATTAACTCCTCGCTGTCCTTGGAGGTTGAGAACACTTGAAGCATTGTTGGGAGAATTGCTGGTGCTCTCTGTCCTTTGTGGGATCAGCCACTCTGGGGAGAAAAGTGAGTCGTCCAGATTTCCTGGAGGCTTAAGGAGATCTCCCAACACACCATGAGTGGTTAATATGGTGAAATCCCACAGAAGTGGAAATTTGAACTTTTCGTGGAGAGAAAAGGGAATAGAAAGGTAGACGATTTTTGTCTGCCATGCCCAACTTTCTAAACTAAATATGGTTAGCTGAGACTCTGCTGTGTGAGCAGTGAAAAGAACCTAGGCATAGATCCAAAGGGTGAAATTCAAATGTTAGTTGACAGTGTGTGCCCAACGTTAATCTGAATACTAGATAGATCATGGGGCACTTTGAATGGAGGTGGCAGGCAGGTCCTTGGGATGAGGTGGGCTGGTTAATCTATATGGCCACACTCTGCTTAATAGATTTGTAAAGTCCTGTGTAACACAGGGTGTGGGTTTATATGGCACCCTTTCTTGGCTCTGGGTCGCAGTTCTCGAAAACCTACATTCAGGCAGTGTGATGTGAAGATTGGGATATGATGGACGCCTATTTCTTTCTGAAGGTTCTTAGCAGATCTTCAGCGTATTGTCCATGCCTAGAAGAACCAACCATCTGGGAACTTTGAGACCCTCAAGAAAAACAGAGAGTTGTTCACAAAAGAAGCCCCTGGGTATGAGTGGAAAATACAGGTCCTCTTTCCCTCTGAGATGACAGTACATGCCTTTGGCGCAGTAAGGGGAAGGCAAGATAAAGGTTGAGAACAAGCTTGTTCTGCTCAAAACCCATTTGCTGAGAAGCCACTTTGTTCCCTGCATAAACCACAGGCACAAGTTCTGTCCCCAAGGTCAGGAGACTGGTGTGGCCCAGTTTTCATTGTGTGCAGAGTTTGCACATAGGTTGCTGGTAGGAATCAGGTTAATCAGAGTTCTGTGCCATTGAAACAGTGAGTGAGAGTGGGGAGGAGCCAGCATATGTCCCACAAATGTTTGAGCCTCTGCTGTGCTAAGGGAGAGTACTGTTCTGAGAGCCCCGGGGGTGCACACTTAGTTGTATGCTGGCTGGAGTCCCTGTCTCAGTCATTTTCAAATGTCATTTGATGTGGAAACAAACCCAAGTGCCCATCAATACATGAATGGATTAATAAAATGTGGTATATGTATACCATGGAGTTCTCCACAATGGTGATCTAGCACCTCTTACATTATCCTGGATGGAGCTGGAGCCCATTCTTCGAAGTAAAATATCACAAGAACGGAAAAGCAAGCACCACATGTACTCACCATTAAATTGGTTTTAACTGGTCAACACTTATGTGTACATATAGTAATAACATTCATCAGGTGTCAGGCAGGTGAGGGGGGAAGGAGGGGATGGGTATATACACACCTAATGGGTGTGGTGTGCACCATCTGGGGGATGGACACGCTTGAAGCTCTGACCTGGGCCGGGCAAAGGCAATATATGTAACCTAAATATTTGTACCCCCGTAATATGCTGAAATATAAAAAAAAAGTCA
>CAUYPO010098466.1:0-24430 GCA_963574435.1 Cheirogaleus major | reverse complement strand
AGAGTTTATGAAAATTTCTCTAATAACCTTTGAACCTTGCTTGACTGAACATGCCCTAGACTTACTTGATTCTGAAACCCTTTTTTCACATAGAACATGCCTATGAAAATATTTTGGCAAACACTGTTTTGGATTTAAGATTCTCAAAACTGAAGATAATGAAGGAAATTCTTTTCTGGGTGTTTAAAAATGTAGCATAATTTCAAATTGGTTTATTTTTCTATTTGGAAAATCATTTCTCCTTGTTTTAAAAAAACTGACTGTGGACTTCCATTTTCTCAAGTGGCCTCTGCTAGTCCACTTTTTGTTTTGATGACTTCTTTTATTTGAATAAGTTATGATTGTTTTCCATCCATTCTATTCTTTCAAATGACTTTCAGCTGAAGAATAATTTAAGAAAAATATTTGCCATCTTTTCAGGTATGCTTGGGTAGCCCTTTGCCATGTACAACGTATTTTCACATTCATTATCTTATTGATTGTTGCTATGACACAGTCATTTTAAACAACCTTGCAAATAGTATTTAAAAATCATTAGGGCCATTAATATTCTATTTAGTCTGCAAAAAATGGAAATAGCTGACTCCTCCATATCACAGAACTAAGAGAATATAAAATTTTGCCTGTAGCAAAAATGCTCAGACCTTTTACTTAAATACAGATTGCTAGACTCAAATAAAAAATAAAGAGAAAAAGAAGGCAAAGAGTGGAAGAACTGTTTATTATTGTTATTGCTAGAAACACTGCCTTTTAAAAAATTATGCTCCTCCTGATTTATTTTAAATTCTGTTCATGACACCTTCCAAGGCCATTATATACAATATATTCTCAAAGACTCTGTACTACAAGTCATGATATTCCATAGTAACCTACAGCAAATAAATATTTGAATAAAAATATTTTATTTGTTATCTTTAATTTACCTATTTTGATAGTTTGTGAGAGCAAATATTATTTAGAGTTTTTTAGTTACAAGTTCTAGGATTTCTTAGTTGCTTTATTTTCTTGATTTTTATTAGAAATAAGACATATTTGTTGAATGACAAATATGAAATGAGATAAATAATGAAATAATAGCAAAATCCTGGAACTTATATCTCTTTTCTCATACTTTTCCTCTGATATCTTTAATGTGTATTATGCTTACATTAAGTCTGAACCAATTGTATTCAAATATTAATGATTTCTACTGAATTATAGGTTTTAAATCTTATTAAGGCACAGTTGACAATAAATTGCCTATGTTTAAAGGATACAATTGATGGTTTTCGACATATGTATACACATATAAAATGGTCACCACAATTAAGATAACATTTCCATCACCCCCCCATGGCAATCATTTCTCCCAGATCTCCACTGTTCCCAGGCAACCACTTACCTGTCTTCTGTCATTATAATTTAGTTTGGATTTTCTAGAATTTTATGCAAATAAAATCATACAGCACATACATTTTTGTGTCTGGCTTCTCTCAATCAGTGTAAAGATTTTGAGGTTTTCTATATTGTATCAATAGTTTATTCCTTTATTAAATATCTTTTGAACATAAAAGTATTTTTGAGCATTATTATTGCTGTGTATTGATTTATTATGTGGATGCTTCCATTTTGTTTATTCACCTATTACTATGCGATGGGTTATTTCTAGATTATCTGGCAATTGTGAATAAAACTGCTATGAAAAGTACCTAGCAGCAGAGTGGCTGCATAGTATGGTAGGTATATGTTTACCTATTGTTTAAAAGAATTTTTCGAATGTCAATTGTGATAACATCTCAATCAATGACAGATTACTAGTCATAAATTAAAAAAATAACTTGAACATATCTTATGTGCTGGATAGAGTGGCAAGAGCCGAGGGTGTGATGGAAATAAAAATAGACATCTTGCCTGTTTTCATGTAGCTTATAGTGTGGCATAGGAGTCAGATGTTAATTAACTATCCTAATAATTATATAATTATACATTGACATATGTACTCTGAAGAAAAGGAATGCAATTCCATGAAAGAACATAGTATAGACATACTTCATTTTATTATGTTTTGCTTTTTGTGCTTCTCAGACATTGCATTTTTTATAAATTGAAGGTTTGTGGCAACCCTGCATCAAGAAAGTTTACTGGTGCCGATTTTCCAACAGCATGTGCTCACTTTGTGTGTCTGTGTTACATTTGGCAATCCTCACAACATTTCAAATGTTATTATTATTATTATATTTATTATGGTGACCTGCAATCAGTAATCTTCCATATTACTGTTATAATTGTTTCGGGACACCATGAACCATGGCCCTATAGGATGACAGACTTAACCGATAAATGTTGTGTTTGTTCTTACTGCTCTACTGATCTGTTGTTCTCCTGTCCTTATTCCTTTCCTAAGCCCTCCCTATTCTCTGAGACACAACACTATTGAACTAGACCCATTAATAACCCTACAATGGCCTCCAACTGTTCAAGCGAAAGGAAGAGTCACATATCTCTTTAAGTCAAAAGCTAGAAATGATTAAGCTTAGTGAGAAAGGGATATTGAAAGCTCAGATAGGCTGAAAGCTAGACCTCTTGCACCAAACAGTTAGCCAAGCTGTGAATACAAAGGGGAAGTTCTTGAAGGAAAGTAAAAGTGCTACTCCAGTGAACACACAAATGATAAGAAACTGTGAAACACAAATGATAAGAAACTGAAACAGATATGGAGAAAGGTTGAGTGGCCTGGATAGAAGATCAAACCAGCCACAGCATTCCCTTAAAGCAAAGCTTAATCCAGAGCCCTTCCCTAACTCTATTCAAGTCCATAAAAGCTGAGAGAGATGAGGAAGCTGCAGAAGAAGAGTTGGAAGCTAGCAGAGGTTGGTTCATGAAGTTTAAGTAAAGATGCTGTCTCTATAACATAGAAGTACAAGATGAAACAGCAAATGCTGATGTAGAAGCTGCAGTAAGTTATCTAGAAGATCTAGCTAAGGTCATTGATGAAGGTGGCTACACTAAACAACAGAGTTTCCATATAGATGAAACAGCCGTCTATTGGAAGATGATGCCATCTAGGACTTTCATAGCTAGAGAGGAGACGTCAACATCTGGCTTCAAAGCTTCAATGCACAGGTGACTCTCTTGTTACTGGCTAATGTAGCTGGTGACTTTAAGTTGAAGCCACTGTTAATTTACCATTCTAAAAATTCTAAGGCTTTTAAGAATTATGCTAAGTCGACATTGCCTGTGCTCTATGAATGGAATGACAAAGCTTGGATGACAGCATATCTGTTTACAGCATGGTTTACTGAGTATTTTAAGCCCACTGTTGAGACCTTCTACTCAGGAAAAAGAATTCCTCTCAGAATAATTTTGCTCATTGACAATGCATCTGGTCACTCAAGACCTTTGAAGGAGATGTACAAGGAGATTAATGTTTTCATGTCTACGAACACAACATCCATTCTTTAGCTCATGGATCAAGAGTCATTTTGACTTTTAAATCTTATTACTTACAAAATACATTTTGTAAGGCTATAGCTTCCATAGATAGCTATTCTTCTGATGGTTCTTGGCAAAACAAATGAAAAACTTGAAAAAAATTCACCATTCTAGATGCTGTTAAGAATATTTGTGATTCGTGGAGGGAGGTCAAGATATCCACTTGAATAGGAGTTTGGAAGAAGTTGATTCCAACCCTCATGGATGACTTTGAGGGATTTCAGAACTTCAGTGGAGGAAGTTACTGCAGATATGGTGGAAATAGCAAGCAAACTAGAATTAGAAGATATGACCGAACTGCTGCAACCTCATAATAAAAATTTAATGGATGAAAGTTGCTCCTCATGGATTAGCAAAGAAAGTGGTTTATTGAGATGGAATCTACTCCTGGTGAAGATGCTGTGAACATTGTTGAAATGACAACAAAGGATTTAGAATATTTCATAAACTTATTTGATAAAGCAGCAGCATGGTTTGATAGGATTGCCTCCAATTTTCAAAGAACTTCTCCTGTTCAAATAGCATTGTATGCTATAAAGAAATCTTTCATGAAAGGAAAACGTCATTGTCTTATTTTCAGAAATTGCCACAGCCGCCTCAGTCTTCAGCTACGACCACTCTGATTAGTCGGCAGCCATCAACATTAAGGCAAGACCCTCATCAGCAAAAATATTATGAATCATTGAAAGCTTAGATGATCATTAGCATTTTTTAGCAATAAAATATTTTTAAATTAAGATATATACATTTTAAAGACATAATGATATTGCACACTCAACAGACTAAAGTATCGTGTAAACATAACTTTTATATGCACTGGGAAACCAAAAAATGTGTGTGACTTACCTTCTCGCAATGTTTGCTTTATTGTGGTGGCCTGGAACTGAACTCACACTATCTCTGAGGTATGTCTGTACAATAAACTGACTTTCAAACCTGGAGTCAGGGAAATCTTCCCAGGGAAGTGGTAATTAAGGCTGAGTGGGGATAAGCTAGGGGAAGGGCTGGGAGGATATGGAGGGTGGGAAGAGTATTTCAGAAAGAGGAAACATCATGTCCTATGGCCCTGAAGTGAGAAGAAACAGATACATCTGAGGACTAAAATAGTCCCAGTGGCTGACATTGGAAAAAGAGGTAGCAATCAGATCATGTATGTCTTGGAAGGCCCTATTCGTGACTGAACATTTATTTTAAGAAAATCTGCAATATTTTTCTTTCTGTGTCTGGCTTATTTCACTTAACATAATGTCCTCTGGGTCCACCCATTTGTGGCAAATAAGTAGATTTTAGTTTCTCTTGTCAACAAAATAAATAAGTAAATAAATTTAGCTATGTGGGTGAGATGATTGATTTGTTAATCTGCTTCCCTATAGTTACCATTTTAATACCGGTATGTGTTTAACACCATGTTGCAAACCTCAAATATACCCAACCCGATTTCTTTTTTTTTTTCCCACAACACAGTTTCTTAAAAAAAATGCAGAGAACCTGGAAGCAATCTCCTGGTTTTAAGCAGGAGACTAATATAATCATATTTGGATTTTGAAAAAGATCACTCAGGTTGCAGCATAGAGAACAGATTGCAGAGGGGACTAGGATAGATGTGGAAGATCAGTTAGGAGGCTGCTACAATGGAGCCAGCATGATCCAATGTGGTGTTAAAGGTAATGGAGTCAAATAGATGGATTTGAGAGGTAAAATTGATAGGTCTTGAAGGCAGGTATGTTTTCTGTTGCTATAACTGAATACCTGAGACTGGGTAATTTATAAAGAAACCAATTATTTCTTACAGTTCTGGAGCCTAGGAAGTCCAAAGTTGATGAGCCATATCTGCAGAGAGCCTTCACTGATGGGGACTTTCTGCAAAGTTCTGAGGTGGCACAGGGCACATGGTAGAGGGGCTACACAAGAGAGAGCCAACCTGGCATTTTCTAACAGACTCACTCTCATGATAACTAATACACTCCTGTGATAACCCATTAATCCATGAATGGTATAATCTATTCATGAGGGCAGAGCCACCATGACCTCATTACCTCTTAATGGCCCCACCTTTTCATGTTGTTACGTTGGGGTTTAGTTTTCAACATGACTTTTGGAAGGCGCAAACATTCAAACCAAAGCAATGGGTACGATAAGGTGTGCAGTGCAAGGAGGGGCCAAGGTTTGTTTTTGGTTTGTACAATAGCCCCATTTGCTGACATAGATACTGCTAGAACAAGGCCAAGTTTAGAGAAAGTGCCAAATTTGGTTTTGAAAAGTTGACTTCAAGGTACATTTGAATCATCTAACTGGGCATGGCATGTAAGATATATCTGTGTAAGATGGGTCTTGAGCTCAAAGGAAAGGTTTGGGTAGGGCTATAAATAAACGTAAGAAGATAAGAATCAAGATGATAATGTCAAGTAAGGAGAACCTGGTGACATGCATCAGAGAGAGCTGAACGGTTGCTTTTGTGGATTTATGAGTTTATAGATCTATGCATAGTGTTTTTCTTTTGATCTTCAAAATTTCATTTTTAAATTGAATCATAAATTGTCTTTCATTCACCTTCTCAAAGAGATATAAAATTCCTTCTGAAAGTGAGGTTTAAAATGCTGTAATTAGGTAGGAAAAAACTCTTAACTGTAACATTTTAAGTGCTTTTCTTCTCAAAAGTTCAGTGACTATATCTTACAAATTCAAGCTCCAGTCCAAGATTTTGGTATAGAATTCAAAGAACAGATGGTTCAGCTCATGAAGGAATGGAAGTTCGCTGGTTTTGCCATGGGCACACAGTAATTAATGGTAAAAGGGGCCATATGTTAAAACTTTCATGGGCGGGGTGGGAGATAGTTTTGTGGCCTAAATTAAAGGACTTGGCCCCGTATATCCATTTTCTTTCTCCCTGTGCATTTTACTATTTCCATTTTCCTCTGGATAATTACCAGAAGCACTTGTACCACTTTGAAAGCTTTGTCATCTTTTCCTCCTTGGTTGTGCTGTAAAGTTAAAATTCCAAATTTATGACATCGTAATCATTTTCACGGCAACAGAATGTGAGCATTGTAAAAAATACCCAATGGCAGTTTCTGGGAAATTACAAAATATATTCTTGGACGACATAATCCAAAAATTACTAGGACTTTATGTTGACAACTTGCCTCTCTGTAGATGTCCTAACATCTGATTATACCTTGAGATTTTGCCAGAATGTGTAGAATCAATGTGGAACACATGGGAGAGCTGTGTTCTTCTTTTATCTTTATCTACTTTTGGAAGTTTTTGAAAAGGAGCCTATGAATGGACAGATTCAGAGAATAGAGTTGGCCATCCAATAAATCTGAATTGAGTCCAAGTTTTTGGTTATACATTCTATGGAACATTAGATAAAAATTTTATCAGATATTAAGATGGTGAACCCAGCTTTCTTTTGATTCATATGTTTTTGTTCTGTCCATTTGTACCTTTTCAATTTTTAATCTGACTCCTCTTGTTTTAATCTGATGGCATAGTTGAATTATTTTTTAAATCAACCTTTGAGTCTCTGCCTTTTGGTTGTTGAATGTAACCCATTTAACATTTAATAATTTAAATATTATTTATTAGAATTTATTTCGTCATCTTGTTTTATACTTTCATTCACTCACCTTTTCTATTTTTCTTATATTCTTTTTGTCTTTGCTTTTCTTTAGAAAGATAAAATGTTCTTTTTCTTGTTGTAAAGCAGGGATGAGGAAGGATTAACAAAGGATATAATCCAGATGTTCTCTGGGGGAAGGTTCCAGAAGTTGCCTCATAAAACTTGTCTTTACATATAAGCCACAATTTAATTGCATGGCTATAACTAGCTTCAAGTAAACTAGTCTTTACTGTGTCCAACCATAAACCCAGCTAAAAATTCTTTATTGAATAGGGGAAGAATAGGTATCAGGAACAAATAGTAGTTTCTGCTACATATTCCTTTCTTCTTTAATTTATCTTGTCTTCCTAATTTCTTTTGTTCCTACCTCTCTTTCATTCCTCCCCCAAACATTATTTAGTGTCTAGTATACACCAGCGGCTGTAGTTTAGCCTACATTGCCATCATTTATCTGGAGGACAAAGATAATTTATGTTACTATGAGAAAATCTCAGGGAGAAAAGTATAGATTGGGTGCAGAAGTTATATTTGTTGTATGAAAGCAGTTTGCTATTTTATAGATAAACAGACCCAAGGAAACTATATCAAAGATTTAGGTTGAATTCTAATTCTGCAACTTACTAAGCAGTTACAGATATTCATCATTTATTCATTCATCAGATATGTCAAGTACTCTGACAGGTACTAGGAAGTCAGCAATAGACAGGTATACACAATCCCTGCCCTCAGCTAGACTCTAGGGGCCAGGCAATTAAACAAGCAATCAGAGAGAGCATTTGTACTTCAATGTGATAGGTTGAGAAGCTCCATGTTTTTCCCACTACACTACAATACATCTCAAACAAAACAAAGTAAAATCTTTTTTCATTTATGTAGTGCTTCCCAGTGTGGCAAATATTTTCCATGTAGTAGGTAACTAAAAAAGAAGATTAGGACTTTTTAGGCAGGGGAAAAATCATTGATGTCAGTCACAAAGGTAGAAGTAGTTTGAAGGTAAATAGACCAATTTAAACAAAGCCTAAGCTATATTTAAAAGAATAGGGGAAGGATAATTTGGATAGGTGGGTATCAAACCATGAAGAGCCTTTAATGGCAGATTAAGGTGTTTGGACTTAGCCAATAGGAAGCCTCTTCAAGGTTATACCTAGAAGAGTGGCTTATGAACATGGTATTTTAGGAATCAGATGGCATGGAAGGAGCTGGGAGACATTTAAGTTTGAGGACTGGAATGTTGACAATAGGAAGGGAAGTGGTAATTGATAGACCCAGTCTCCTTTTGGCACCGCCATATTGAGAACATGGCTTCCGCTTTCAATGTTACCTTAGGGTCCAAGATGGCTGCAGGAAACCTAGATGTTAACTTAACATTCCAGGCAGGCAGAAAAAATAGGACACTCTAGGTCAGCGTCCTTTAAGTATACTTTTTGTGAATTGCCTGTAACACATCCACTTTAGTCTCATTGGCCAGAACTTAGTTATGGACCACATCTCTCTGCAAAGGAAACTGGAGAATCTACTATTTTGTTTCAGGAAGTGATGTACTCAGCTAAAAATATTAGCATTTTATTAATAATAGGGTGGAGCCCCAATCCTGTTACTGAGAAAGAAGGAAGGACTGAATGTTGAATATTGAAAGGCAACCAGCAGTCTCTGCCTCATCTTGGATTAGCGTAATTAAGGGAAGTATGTCCAAAACTCCATGGCTGGCAAAGCAGGATAGAGGTTAAGGGACTTTATGCCAGGTAAATGTCATGGGAAGGAAATTTGTGGAGCAAGAAGGAAAAAAAGGACATAGAAATTCCAGAGGTTGAGGGTCAGACTATTTTCAAATTGACCAGTTTGGGAAATCTCCTGTCTACAGTGTCAACAACTGAACATTGGCAATGTGACAACTGCATACCTTCAGGGAACAGCATTCATGTAGAATGTATGAGTGATGTCCCTGAAATTGTGCAACACAGTGGCAGCTCTGGCTGCTGTCAGTGGTGGGAGGTGGTGTTCTGATACTGCAACCTGACCCTATTCTTTTATTTAAGGGGTCTTAGCAGAAGCAGGCAGCTCAAAGTGATCTTCTCAGGGCTAAGTTCATTGCATCCTCTGTTTCTTCAGCAAGGACACTTACAAGAATAAGAACAAGGGATGAGAGGAAGGGAAGGGAATGAGATGTCAATTACGCTTCTGTTTTTAAGGGTTTGGATGGCTATCAGTCTTTATTTGATTAGCTTCACACAGGTTAGGGAAGAAATTAGAAATCCTAGCTGGAAGCTTTAAGTTTTCATCAGTGACTTAGACTTACTACTTGGAACTCACGATTATAGGCAATTTTAATCATAAACTCAGGGGTTATTTTTTTATTTTTTACAAAGGCTTAGAAAGAAAGAGGAAGAATAATGAGAAGCAACAGAGATGTGGTGAGTAAAAGTCTATTGAACTTGGAGTCATACAATGTGGATTTTAATTACAACTTTGTCACTTGCTAGCTGGGTGATCTTGGTCAAATTGTGTAATATCTCTGTGTTTCAATTTCCTTATCTGTGGAGAGTAATTATAAAGTGATAATCCCAAGGTTGCTGCAAAGAATAAAGGAGTTAGTGTCTAATGTACAGCCAGGATAATGGGAAGACTAAAGGGCAACTGAAAATCTGACATGGGTGATAAAGTGCATCAATCCTTCTTTGCCAGTATCCTCAGTTCCTCCTGAGTTACCTTCCAGCTCCAGCCATACTGGTGGAGCCCAAGCCTCACCTTCCCCAGCCCTACCTCTGTGTGCTGAGCAGAGCTGGGGGAAAATCACACACCAGGAATATTTTCAACAGAAAATTTAATGGTCACCAGCTTCAGTTTGGTCTTCAATACTGCCTACCGATTCTTCTGTGCTTTGCTCTTTCTGGTTTTTCAGAGTAGCTTTTGAAAAATAATTCTTTATGCTCTGAAAATACCATTTCCCTTTCTCTCCTCTCCTGCCCTATCTTTCTCTTTTCTAGCTCTTATCAAGTGACATCACACCCAACTTCATAGAAAAATTAGATCCATCTAATTTCTGCCAGTACTTAGCCTGCAAACTTATCTTTCTCACACCCATTCTTTCCCCTTCTTTTTTTTTATTTCAGCATATACTGGGGGTACAAATGTTTAGGTTACATATATTGCCTTTGCCCCACCTGAATCGAGCTTCAAGCATGTCCATCCCCCAGATGGTACGCACCACACCCATTAGGTGTGGATATACCCATTCCTTCCTCCCCCCTCCCATCTGCCCGACACCCAATAAATGTTACTACTATATGTGTACATAATTGTTAATACCAATTTGATGTGAGTACATATGGTGCTTGTTTTTCCATTCTTGTGATACTTCACTTAGTAGAATGGGCTCTAGCTCTATCCAGGATAATACAAGAGGTGCTAGATCACCCTTGTTTTTTGTAGCTGAGTAGAACTACATGGTATACACATATCACATTTTATTAATCCAATTGTGTATTGATGGGCACTTGGGTTGTTTCCACATCTTCCTTCCTGTTGATGGGAGAGGTGACCTTGATCTAGGGGGAAGTCCTCCTCATTTATTTTGGGCATCTATTTCTGTCTGACTTCTCAGGATTTTGTTTCATTGATTATGCCATCTCTTCTGTATCTTCAGGCTTTTCCTTCCTATTGACTCTTTTTTTTTTGAGACAGAGTCTCACTCTGTTGCCCCGGCTAGAGTGCCGTGGTGTCAGCCTCGCTCACAGCAACCTCAAACTCCTGGGCTCAGGCAATCCTTCTGCCTCAGCCTCCCGAGTAGCTGGGACTACAGGCATGCCCCACCATGCCCGGCTAATTTTTTCTATATTTTAGTTGGCCAATTAATTTCTTTCTTATTTTTTAGTAGAGATGGGGTCTTGCTCTTGCTCAGGCTGGTTTCGAACTCCTGAGCTCAAACGATCCGCCCACCTCGGCCTCCCAGAGTGCTGGGATTACAGGCGTGAGCCCCCGCACCCGGCCTATCCCTTTACTTTTAATCTATCTGTGTCTTTATATTTACAATGGGTTCCTTGTAGGCAACATATAATTAGGTCTTTTTTTAAATCCCCTCTGACAGTCTCTGTCTTTTAATTGGTGTATTTAGACCATTCATATTTAAAGTGATTATTGATATAATAAGTTTAGTATCTATCATATTCATTCATTTCTATTCATTGCTATTGTTCTTTGTTTCATTTTTGTCTTTTGCTCTGTGAAATGTGTCTTCCCCTCAATCTATGGCCTCTGATGACTGTGTAGTTTATTTTTCTTGTTTTTATTTTTAAACCTTACTTACTAGCATTCACCCTGTGTCTGAATAGCTTAGTGTTCAGCCCACAATTGGTTAGAAGTTGCGCGCAAACTCTTTGAGCCAGTAAAGCTTCTACTCTCTGCTGATGGACGTGTGTATGGGCTGGCAAACATATTCAAATTTCCAGCCTTTTTCAAGTCTTCTGGGTTTTTACTTTCCCTAGGCTCTCTTGTGTGTCCTCTGCACACGCATACAGCCTCCATTGTCCAAGGATGTGTGGGTGGCTTGGGTTCACTCTGGTCTCTGCTGTGCATACGCACAGCCTCTGGTCAACTTGAGACATACAAAGAACTTATTGTATACCCCTGCTCTATGACTGTCAACCCCCCAGACTCCCTATTAAATCCCCAACTAGCCTGCCAGTGCATTGCTCAAAGGGGATCACACCTCAGGATAATCGAGCTGAGCTACTGAGATGGCCACTTTAGCTTACAGTGTTCCCAATCAAGGGAGCTCCCTTGGGCGGTGCTGCAGGAGGGGGTGATGGGCGCATCCCCAGGCAAGAATGCCACAGACGCGTGCTGTTTCTGCATGTTCACATGTCCATGATTAAATGCGTCTCCGTATGTTCCATGCCTTTGGTTGATTTCCAAAGTGCTGAGATGGTTGTTTTTGATATTTTCGTCCTGATCTATAGTTTTTTGCGGAGAGGATGTGCTGACCTCCTTACTCCATCATGCTGAAAACAAACACTCCTTTTTAAGGAGCATGCCAGATATTCTGATGTACATTTTTTGATGATCATATTTTGAAAAACATTGCCTGAAACCATGGCTACAATTCTATGTGTATATGTGTGTGTGTATGTATACAAACGCACATAAAATATATCATGTATTATATATATATTACATATGTAGAATATATAATATTATATATATAATTCAGTTCATCTATTTTAGATCTAATTCTATTTGAAGTGCCAGTGGGGATTGTTTTTAAAGTATGTGCCTAGATCCTGTCTCCATTTAAGGTTTTGGTGTTGTATGGTATACGGGCAATGGACTTATAGACATGAAACAATTAGAAAACATACAGGGCACTTCCAAATGAGGTATCAGGAGGCAAGGCTGCTGCCAGATCACATTGCACAACTCCAGGGGGCGTCCTTTTCATAGTGTTCCATGGAAATGCTGCCTCCTGCCGAGGTACTCTGGGGCAGCCTTCACATAGGCAATGTGCTACCTTTGTTAAATACAAGATACCTGTTATTCTTTTGCCAGTTACCATGGGTTTGACTTTTCCTCCAGTGTCCTATAATGTCGTAAGGTGGGTGAGTCACTCTCTATTTCCTTTTTCTCTACTATAAAATGAGCATAATATCACCAAATACTATCATACCACTGGTAAGGGGAACAGCCAGGCTTTGTAGTGATAAAATAATAGCAGTCATGATGTTTGACATTATGTTTTACACCTTAATAATTTTTGTGACATAGAGGAACAAGAATATACCATTGGTGATGTGGCTATCAGAAGTATGTTTTGAATACTCTCTCTGTGTCCAGCCCTAACAAAGCTTTTCCGTCTGTAGATTTCTGTTTCCTAAGATTTTCTCTACCTCCCTCTGAGTAATCTATATATAATATGTCATGCATTTTTATTAAAGCAACAAAAATATCCAGAAGAGGTTGTGCTTTAATATATCTTGTATCCCTTCTTTCAGAATCGAGCGGCTGGCTAAGGATATTATGAAAGACATAGGATATAGTGACATCATGGTCCTGTGTGTGCTTAAAGGAGGTTACAAATTCTGTGCTGATCTCGTAGAGCACCTTAAGAACATCAGCCGAAATTCAGATCGATTTATCTCCATGAAGGTTGATTTCATCAGACTAAAAAGTTACCGGGTAAGTTGTTCCAAGTTCTATTTTCATTGCACGATGTTTCGATTTAACAGTGCTTTAGCATAAAAGAATCAATAATGTTAATGAAAATGAAGAATGTAATTGCTTTTAATTTGCAAGAATACTACAACCTACTGTAAGAATTCAAATAATATTCTTTGGGGGGTGGGGAGGACCTTCTATTTTCACATATATGGAAAGACTCTTCAGGAGTGATTCATGCATTCTTTTATGGTGATACAGCAGAGTGGTTATTTCCTGGTGCCCAGCGTCACAAATCAGTGCGGTTGGTGTTTGAACACGGATGTGTTTCTGCACTGGATGTCACTGTTGGGCCCAGAGACCCAACCAATGGCAAGGTGTCCAGCCCAGAGAGGAGACTTAGTACTTAGGTGGCTGCAGTCATGGCCTGGAGTTAGAAAAGGGAAGCCTTGTGAGGCTTTTTGATTTAATGTACAGTGAATTATTAGAGCTAACTTACTTTTGGGTGATAAACTCTTGGGGTCAAACCATGAACATATTCTCACTGACTACACTAGCTTGACACATTTTAATTCATTAATCATGTTGGAATTGGCTTTCTCTTGCTGCATGGCAAAATCACCTAAAGTTGGTGGCTGTAAACCAACACACATTGATCATCTTGTGGTCTCTGCAGGTCAGAATCCAGGGCAAGGCATAGCTGGGTTTTCTGCTCAGAGTCTTACCAGGCTGAAATTGAAGTATTGGCTGGGGTTGTGATATCATCCGAGGTTTGGGGTTCTCTTCCAAGATCACTGGCTGTTGGCGGGATTCGGTCCCTATTTCCTTGCCGGCTGCAGGCTGGGGACCACTCTCTGCTCCTAGAGCTGCCCTCAGCCGCTCTCTTTAGATTCCTTTCATCCTGAATTGTATTCCTGTGCTTTCTTCTTACAAGATTTTTCTCATTCACTTGGCTCTGATCCTTGTATTTATCCCTGGTTAGTAACTTTTAAAAAACCTTTTAAAATCTTTTGAGTATTAAGGTCAGGTTTATCGAGGTATCATTTACATGCCGTAGCACCCATCCCTTTTACTTTGCAGTTCTGTGAGTTTCAACAAATGCATACGGTTGCCTGAATCACCACAGTCAAGAGACAGAACATTTCCTTACCACGAAAAAATGCCCTTGTGTCCTTTGCAGTCAGCCTTCCCCAACCCCCAGGCCCTGGCAGCCACTGTTATGTTTTCCTGAAGGTTTGATTTTTCCAGAATGTCATCTAAATGTAATGATACACCATGTAGGCTTAATAAATCTGTGAATCTTAACATAACGCATTTGAAATTCATCTGTATTGTGTATGTCAGTAGCCCCTTTCTTTTTAATGTTGCATAGGATTCCATGACATGGATATGGCAGTTTTTTAATCCATTTATCAGCTGAAGGATATTTGGGGTGTTTCCATTTTGGGGTGATTATGAGTAAAGCTGCTTTTATGTGTACTTATGTCTTCATTTCCCTTGAGTAAACATTTAGGGGTAAGATGATCGTCATATGATGAGTGTATATAAGAAATTGCCAAACTGTGTTCCAAAGTGATTGAATCACTTTGCATTCCCACCAGCAAGATGTGAGAGTTCCAATTGCTCCACATTTTTGACAGCAGTTGGTATTATTAGTTTTTCTTTATTTTTTTCTTTATCTTACCTATTTCAATAGGTATTTCATTGTGGTTTTAATTTGCATTTACCCAGGGAATAATGATGTTGAACATATTTTCATTTGCTATGCACATAGTTTTTTAGATGAAGTGTTTGTTCCAATATCTTGCTCATTTTTTAAATTGGGTTGTTTTCTTATTATTGAATTTTGAGAGTTCTTTATATATTTTGGCCATGAATCCTTTATTAGATATGTATTTTGAATATGTTTTCCAGTCAATGAGTTGTTTTTTCATTTTCATATCAGTGTTTTTTTTTTTTCCCAAAGAGCAGAATATCGTTTTTTCTTTTGGGGTATCTAAGAAATCTTTCCTAACTTAAGGTCACAAAGATTTTCTTTCTGTTTTTAAAGGAGAAGTTTCATAGTTTTAAATTTAAATGTATGTCTCTGAGCCATGTTGTGTTAATTTTTTAATGTGGTATAAGAGTCAAGAATATTTGGTAGCATTCACCAGTGAAACTTTTAATATCTTGGCCTGGAGTTTTATCAGAGGTTAACTAGGAATTCAATTTCTTTAGTAGACGCAGGAGTATTCAGGTTATTTTTCTTCTTGAGTAAACTTTAATAGTTTGTGTCTTTCAAGGCATTTGCCCGTTTTGCCTTTGTTTTCACATTTCTGGGCATAAAGTTGTTTATAATATTCCCTTATTATCTTTTATTGTCTGTAGGGTCTGTAGTGATAGCTTCTCTTTCATTCCTAATATTATTAAATTTTATCTTCTTTTTCTTCACCATTGTGCCTAGAGGTTTGTCAGTTTTTTGATTCTTTCAAAGAATCTGTAGCTTTCTTAATTTTTCTCAGTGTCTTTCTGTTTTCACTTCTATTGGCTTATGCTTCTATCTTTATTGTTTCCTTCCTTCTGTTTGCTTTGGGGTTAATTTGCTTTTATTTTCTTAGATTTATAAGGTGGAAATTGAGTTCACAGATTTGATTTTTCTTGTTTTCTGATATAAACATGTAACGCTATACATTTTCCTTTAAGTATTTCTTTAGCTACATTCCACAAATGTTGATATGTTGTGTTCATTTTCACTCAATTCAAACCATCTTCTAATTTCTCTTGTGACATCCTCTTTCTCTCTGGTTATTTCATGTTGTTTAATTTTCAAACATTTGGGGGATTTTCCAGAGATATTTCTGTATTGTTTCTAGTTTAATTCTGTTGCAGAAACTACACTTTGTATGATTTCGATTCTTTTAAATTTGTTGAGGGCTGGTTCTATGGCCCAGGATTTAGTCAGATCTTGCTGAAACTCACACCGTTGTAATTTATGTCAAATTAAACATTACTGCTATCTCTTTCTAACTTCTCATGCCATTTCATTGTCTGTTTCTCTAAACAACCTCTCTTTATATTAGTAAGGTTTTCACCGAGAGGCACACATTCTAACACTTACACACCCTGTTAACTCATGGTTTATGTGATATTAGTTCAGAACAAAGATTTGCATTTCTAAAGCTCCAGTGACACTGTGATCATTAGCACTTCATCTCGAGGGATATTTTCAAATTAACATATTTTTCCTGGGGATGGGGAAGTGGGAGTTCCTACCCAGAGTTCCAATGGAGGAGGAAGGCTGTAGCTGACATCAAGTCTTCACTACCTCACTCCATCCAGACTCTCACATTGTGCGTCTTAGCTTTGGTCCCACACCGTAAGTCCTATAGGACCCAAGGATGACTGTGGTGTCTCTTCTCTTCCCCTCTTACCAAATGGTCCTCCTCTTGTCCATTACCAAGGCGACACACATCATCTCCTGGGAGATTACTGCATGTGAAAGCCTGCCTGTTCACGCGGGCAAGCCTTCCTCCTAATTGATCATCCTCAGAAGTGGGTGGAAAACCCATAAACGTCGTCCTGGGTATGGCGTGGACAGCTCCCACCCACGGCCCATGAGCTGTCCCATCCAGAGATGCATGCATCGCTGTGTCAGGTAGACTCGTGCTGACCATCCCTGTACACACTTGAGCTCTTTCAGCATCCCTGAGAGCAGAGACCAATTAAAAAAAAAAAAACCCCCAACTAATAAACACCACTAAATAAGGGGCCCAGGACCAGCTAGCTCTCCTCTGAGGGCGTTGGTGCTCCTGCATTCCTCCAAACTTGCTCATGGGGCGCAGACATCTCAGAACCATCTCGGCAGAAACAACAGCAGCTAAAGCCTTCTGTTTGTTCCTGTAGAAGTTTCTGGTGGTGGTGGGTGGAGATCGAGGCTCTGTGTGCTGTTGTGGGTGCTGGTCAAAAGTATTGTGTAGTTTTACTCCTTGCTACCCTGTTGCCTGGTGATTCTTTTTAAGTTTCTTTTTTGAGGAAAAAAAGAAGAAAGTTCATTTTACTGAGAGGCGATGCTTCTCCGTATCTCAGCCCTCAGCATTCATAAGTTACCTTAGGAGCTTTGTCACAGAAAGGTCTCAGTTGCCTGGTGCCTTCCGCAGGGGACAGATGGCTGCAAACGTCTCAGGGTTCTAGATGGTTTGACTTGCCTTTGTTGTTATATTAAACTTTCCATAAGATATGAAATGAATTTGCACGAAGGGTAGCAGTCTAGACAAGGATTACTTTGAAATGAGCATTCGACTAATTTATTGGAAGACGTGGCTAACATACTCCTGTCCTTTAATGAACCAAGGGACACTGGAAGCCTAAATTCCTTAAGATTTCAAGTTTTTCTTTCTCCCTCCCTTCCTTTTTTCTTTCTCTCCTTCCATCCTTCCTTCTGTGTTTCTATTTATGTTCAATCAGCACTTGCTAGATGACTTCATTATCTCATTTAATCTTGACTGCAACCATGCCAGGTATTTCTCAGCTCTTCTTTTACCCTTGAGGAAATGGAGACTCAGAGAAGTTAATTAACTCACCTAATGTCACACAGCCAATAAATAGTAGAAAATGCATCAGAGGCCAGACCTATCTGTCTCTCAAGCCTCTGTCCTTTGTAGCACATCAGCATTTCCCACAGCATTTTCTAAGGTTTTCCACAAAACTTTACTGTTCCCTAAGACAGTAATAGGTTTGCAAACATTTATAAAGGAGTTGGTTATATTTTTCTCCTAAAATATATGTAGGAGAAATATTAAGTACATATATACATTGTTATTATCATTATGCAACAATTTGCCTTTTACATATGGTGGCCTTACTTGAGAAAGTCTGGAATTTGCCTGAAAGAGAACTTATTACATGATGACATCCCACGTGCACGCAAGTGGCAAACTTAGTAGCTCGTCTTATAATAGCAACAAAATCTGTGAAGGTATCCAGTGTATATTTTATTTAACAAAGAATTAAATAGTAATGATTTCTCATAAGAGTTTACTCACCCATGGGGCTTCATTTTTCAGCTATTCTAATCCCAAGATACACACATTTCATGAGCACCTATTTGCGTTTCACCGCTACATTACATATTTTTATTTATTGATTTATTTAATAGAGACAGGGTCTTGCTCTGTTGCCCAGGCTAGAGTGCAGCGGCACCATCACAGCTCACTGCAACCTCCAACTCCTGGGCTCAAGCAACCCTCCTGGCTCAGCCTCCCCAGTAGCTGGTGTGTGCCACCACACCAGGCTAATTTTTTTTGTAGAGATGGGATCTCACTGTATTGCCCAGGCTGGTCTTGAACTCCTGGTTTCAAGTGATCCTCCTACTCAGCCTCCCAAAGGTCTGGGATTATAGGTGTGAGCCACTGTGCCTGGCCTATATTTTCTAAAAATATTTTCTTTTTCTCAAACTAATACATGCACATGGCTCCACAGTTAGAGAATTTGTGGCAGTTTTATGGAATAGACAACTTAAAAACCTCTCTGCTACCAACACTTAAAACTGCCAGGTGAAATGTAAGAAAAAGCCTTTTTTATGCTCGCTGAAGCTCATAAGAAGGTAAAGGATAGCCAAGGGGCAGGAATGTAGTGTGAGAATCAGAATGTCAATGTGAACTAGGACCTCCCAGAAGCAGGGGTGGAGACAACGAGTGTCAGCTTTAGTGATCAGTTACATATGTCAGATTGAACACACGTGCAGAGACAGGTGGGAGGCCTTTGGGAATATCTATTCCAGGGGACTTAGAGTGGAGAAAATGATAAAGCCTTGGATCCAAATAAGACGAGAAGTTAAATGAGACCCTTATACAAAGCCAGCGCCTTCAACAATGCATTCCCTTGGTAAAAAGTCCCCCTTTTAGTATTGGGAGACCCTAAGAAGCTAGCTTGTCTTTCTTGACCTGTCCTGCGGCAGAAAAGTTAAGTATCCCATGGGAATTTTTAAACACAAGTCTGCACTGCATGTTAGTTTCAGGTTTTAATTTACCTTACGTGCATATTCTGGGAAACCCCAATCTGAGAATTTAACACTAAAATTGGTCTCAGGCTTCAATACCCCCAGGGTGCCTGGTGGAAACAAGTCCAAAACCTCTCTGGAGAATGTATCACAACTTAGGATTCCTGCAGATAAACCTCACTCAACCTGAATTTACAAACCAAAATCATAAATGATGCATGGAAATAGGCATCCATCACAGGCAAGATCAGCTGGTGAAAGAAATAGCAGTGAGAGGTAAATGAATGATCTGAAAAGGAATATAAAATAATTATGCTTAAGATGACTAAATGCATAAATTAAGGAATTTTAGAGAAAAGACAACATGAAAAGAAAAAATAATGGGAACTTTTAGAAGTGGAATAATAAAATGCCTACCAGAAAGAAAGATAGCAATCGAATGGATAAGACAATGACTCAGTAGATAGGATGAACAGATGATTGAATGTCATTATGGGTGTGACGTTCAAACTGGAAGATAGATCTGAAAAACTTACCTGTGAGTTAGCACAGACAGAGATGAAAAATAAGAAAGAGGATAGGACATGCAAGATAGAATGGAAAGACCCAAAATATGTCACAGAGGAATTCTATAAGGCAAGACTAACGAGAATAGGAGAGAGGTAGCTTTTGAAAAGATAATGTCTAATCCTGCCATACCGTTGATGAAAGACATGAATATTCAGACTCAGGAAGCACAATAAGTCTATACCTAGACATGTCCTAGTGAAACTGCAAAACAAAACATCAGAGAGAAGACCGTATGAGCAACTGGGGAGAAAAGAAAGAGTGCCTATAAAGCAATTACCACTGTCCTAGCAACAGAAATTTCTCAAAGGCAGCAACAGAAATCGGAAGACATGGAGTAGTGTTGTCAACATATTGAGAGAAAATAACTGTGAAGCTAGATTTTCATCCACAACTAATCTCATTTGAGTGCCGGATAAAGACACCAGTAATCACAGTCTAAAAGAGTTTCCCAGTAACAAACACTGGCTGAAAGCACTTCCTAAAGGGTATATTTTAGTAAAAAAGAAATTGAATCCAAAAGAATGAATATGATACACCGAAATTGACAAGTGTGTAGGTAAATCGAAAAAGTTTTGACAGGTTAAAATAATAATTAATGAAATAATAATATTATGACAAATTTTGGTGTAAAACAAACAAAAAAAACCGTACCCATCCATACTTGATTGTAAATGGGAGGGAATGATGAGTCCTGTATATTATTCAGGAGGAGCATGGAGATGACGGTGACTTCCAAGTTTAAGTTAAGCACGCCTGTTAAAAATTTAAGGGTAACCACTGAAAAAAATGAGAATGTTATGTATTAATATAACTTCCCAGCCAGTAGAGAGGATGAAAAGGAATAAAGAAAACTCAAAACTCAATTGATTAATAATAGACACAAAAGAAGAAATGATTAGCCTTATTATATTCATTTTACAGATGAGGAAACTGAGACCTGAGATGTTAAGTGGCATGTCCAAGGTCAGACAGCTCGCAGGTGGTGGATCTAGTATTCAAATCTAAGTTCGTGACTCCAGAGCCCAATGTCTCCCTAGAGATGTGTCGAGATATATTAGGCTAAAAGGAGGGAAATTTCACCAAATGAATCAGCATCATCTTTTCCCCGAGCTTCATTTTGACGTTTACTAACCAGTGGTTAAGCCAGCTTTTACAATTGCTAGAAGAATAGCGTTATCTGTGAATGGACAATCACCTGCTTGTTTTTTTTCCTGAAATGTCTTCTATGTTGTGTTAATAAACTATAAAGAAGTACCCTCTAAGAAAACGAATAATAAATATTCACACTAAGTTTTCCCCTAAACTATGGGAAGGTATGATTTCCTTTTCATCTTTCTCCCCTAATACCGTGGAGATATTCCACAAGATGGGAACATTGGCTACACCTGCTTGCTCTCTGGAGTCACTGAAAACTTGCTGGTCTTGGGAAGACAAATCCAGAAGGATTGTGAAGGGTTCTGGAGCTTCAGGCTGCTTACCAACGCCTGAGTGTGAGAAACAGGCGTAATTGAGCTGCCCCTTGAGGTGCCTGATTTAGTGTGTTGTAAGAAAGCTCTATCAGCGTGGAGGTGGGAGGCCCTTTGGAATATCTGTTCTAAGGGACTCAGAGTGGAGAAACATAGGATTTGAGAGAAGTTGGTGGAAAATATTGTTAGGTGCCAGCAAGTGACTTTTCAGCCAGCTTTTTTGCACATGGATGTATTATTTGCCAAGCTTTTTTCTTTTATTCTCTCTTAAATGTTGCCCTGGTTTAAAGGTTCATTAATTTATATATAATCCAATGTGAGGATAAAATGCAATTCAGGCTGCAACACTCTGATCTCTTTATTTTCCACCATTTTGGTTAGCTAACCTGGGCGCAAAAAGGAAAATCTTTTTTAAACTTCATGGCTTTAAAAATTGGGGAGGAATTTTATTTTAAGCAAGCAGTAGTTACACTACCTCCCTCCCCGACTTTGTTTGAATGTGGCTGCTCTGTATTAATTAATAATTTCTGCATACTGACAGCACCAAGAGAAAGTTTTTAGGAACTAAAGTACAACTCACCGTGTAACCACAATAGGATGGGGAGATTTTCCACAAAGGACGTGGGCCCCTGGGGAAGCTGGCATGAGTATTAAAGAGGCTCCTTAGGGTTAGCCACAAACCTAGTCCCACGAGGAGATAGATGCTAAAAGACATTTTCTCTCTCTCTCATTGCCAGAGTTCAGAACACAGGGTTTAAGTCAGTCCTTGGTTATGCATGCTGGCGGGAACGGGAACAGGATGATTAAACCGGATCTAGCATCCTTAGTTGTAGTGAGTAGTTTTTACTTCATCCTATACCGGGCCTTTTGCTGAACTGTGATCACGTAGTAAGGGCGCCTGGGGTTGAATTCCTTCTTCTCTTTTAGCAACAGGAAATCAGTCATTAGCAGAGTCTCACCTTGGGCTTGGGGTGAGCAAAAAAGACTCCAATTCTTTGGAGATAGGAGGAGAAGAGTTCCCCAGTTTGGGGCGGGTCCCAGGTGAGTCCAAGGCAGGTGTACACGTATATACACACACACACACACACATGCACACACATACATATATATTTTTAAGTGAAAACAGAGAAGAAAAATAATGAAATAAGAAGTAGAAGAAAACAGAGGAATAGAAAAGGAAAGATGAGAGACAAAAGAAATCCTAAAAACTTACTTTCATTAAATCTAAGACATCATAGATTGTTACTTTATGTGCCACTAAGAAAGAAAAAAATGCTCTAAATTATGCCATCCATGACATGGATCATAAGATGCATCTTGATTTGGGAGATATTAAAATGTGAAAAAAAATGTACAATTTGGAATGGATAAAAATCGGTAGTTTCCCGCCTTTCAGCAATATCATTTGCAAGTGTTTAAATAGCTGAAATATAACAGAAGACATTGTCATTACCCACTGGTCATTTAAAAATCTTGGATCCTGTAATACGACCCCGATACTCTTTTGCAAGTGATGGGGTATTTCCTTTGAGGCTGCATATTTTTTTCACCTTAGTATCTAAAATATTTTTGAACATCCTCAAAACATTTTTATGGATTTCAAAGGCAGAGCTATTAACTAAAGAATAAATCACGCATAGACCTGGGTGATTTGAATCAATCCACATAAACTCTTAAAAATTAATGAAAAGTCTTTATAAACGCCAGGACATGATTTCTTTGTGACCTGTGGCTAGAGGTGCTGAGGTGTCTGTCATGTTCCTGGGTGTCCCAAAACAAAGAGTATTGACATACCTGTTTTCCCTTTGACTGCTGGTTCTTAAGATATATTTATGACTGGCTTTCCACATGCACAGATGAAGAAACTTGACATGAAGAAATGTCTAGTTTGGCCCAAAAAAGAGATCATCTAGCATTGCTCTAGGCAAGTTTACTTTGAGATTTCTAATTCTATCAAATAAAAGATTTTTTTAAAAAAGTGAAAGCAAAGCTTGTTTGTGTGATAAGGTTAATATCAACATTTATAGTTACCGCTTCATAGAGTCTTTTTTATTTTATAAATATCCATGCATTTCATTCATGTACATTCTTTATATTCATATTTGGTTTTCTATAGAGATTCTTGTTAGGGTTTATTTTTCCTTATGGAAAGCAAACACTGAGAGGGCACACACTGAGCATTATGCAGAAATGACTAAATTATAGAGGCAATCAAGTTATGAGAGACCACTTTGGGGACAGATCTGCGCTTCGCTCAGCTTACCGCAACAGGCTGGGCTTGAATCCAGAATGAGGAACAAGACCCGGCCGTGGAGGGGCATCGTGGGGGAATGGACTCACTTTGCTGCAGATGCAGGTTGAAATCCGTTGCACCAGTGTGATAGGTAGTTGAAAGACGGATGAAAGACCACACCTTGAGAGCTCTATGTACTAGGTAGGCGGTATCAATCAGCCAGCTTGGTAAGTTGGTACCACTCCTAATAAAACATAATGTTCACTGAATTCTTATCACGGCCAACTATTGTGCTAAGTGCTTTGTGTGTATTAACTCATTAAACCCTCACAAGACCCCTGTGAAGGTGGCACCACTAACATTCCATTTCACAGGTGAAGACATTGAGACCAGAGAGGTTAGTTGGATTTCCAAGGACACACAGCTAGGAAGTGGAGGTCTGTCTGACTCCTGAAGCAGGGCTTTTAACCACAGCACCACGGCCATCTCTTGGATCCGTGGGAGAGAAAAAGGACTCCCGTCCACCGACCCGCGGGAGAGGGAAGCTCCCTAATTCTGTATGTGGGTTGGGCAAGCTTCTGAGAAAGGACTAGGGCACAGGAAACAGGCCACGGCGCAGATCCAGAGCACATGGTGGGTACTAGATCATGAGAACAAAGTAGAAAGGCCAGAGCCAGCACGGGGGACACATTACTGAGTCACGGGGCGTTAGGCCCTGGTTGTCTGCCTGGCAGTTCTGAAAAGCTCCAGTCCCAGCTAAGGTCAAGTTTCTTTAGCTCGAGATGCCACGTGTATGGATCACATCACATGGCTCAGGGCTCCCGTTGTATTTTGTGTTATCTGCATTTCCTGCACTTACTATTGCAAAGCTTGCTGGTCCCATGGAACTTAGGCATGCTACACACACACACACACACATGCACACACACACACACGCACACACA
>CAUYPO010098465.1:0-53531 GCA_963574435.1 Cheirogaleus major | reverse complement strand
ATTTTTTTATGTCACTGTGGTCACTTAGTCAAGCTAGATTGTCTAACTGGTTATGACATGCATAGATTTGCTTGATATAAGGTTGCCGCAAACTTTCAATTTGTAAAAATATAAAAGCAGTATCTGAAGTACAATGGAGTGCACTAAAAGAAGGCATGCTTGCGATGCACTTTTATATGTTTTTTTAATAGTGTGTTTCCAAAACTGCAAAACAGGGAGAGCTTAATTTTGTATAAAGAAATCAATCTGCAGATTAGGGAGACACAGCCTTCTCTGGTGTAAAAGGAAAGCATGTTTCAAAGAATAAACAGTGGATCTGCCTTAAATAGGGAAAGTTCCTGACCTAACCCTCAATCAGGTCTGTGTATGCAAATAAAGGATTTAAATTCATTCAGTCCTGATCAGTTGAAAATAACTGAGTCCCTACTAGGCAGTTTTTAAGCCCAAAAGCAAAGTCTCTGTGGGATGTTCTTTTCAGGGTGGTGGGAGGAGTTTTCCCATCATGATAGCTCAGCTCTAGTTACAGGAACCATCTTAGCTCAGACACTTGTTTGCAGCTGTCCTCTCTAGGAACAAAGTGCACCTGAGCACCCTTCTCTCACCCCACCATAGCTGTTTGGTTCCTGTTATCTTAATTTGGCCAACTCTATCAGCCACAGGGAGTCCATTTTGTCTGGAGAGCTTGGAGTCTTACTTACTGATTCATTTCATACTACAAAACCATTTGTGATGGGCTGAATCTAAGTCAAAGTCAGAAGAGAGAAGCAAATTTGCTAAGGCAGGCTCCCTGGATTATGCTGACTGTCCTCTGGTAATGTAGTGCAAGATTTATACATCAAAATGGCTAAAGGAGGCTTGGCTTTCTGACTTACGAAAGATGTAAGAAACAACCAGGAACTCAGAGGTGGAAACAATTGGCCCAAGGTACCAATGGTATGATTTTTAATATAATATAAAATGACCTAGAAACTTTTCTAGATTACTGAAGCCAGGCAGATTTCACTGTTAGAAAGTTCTTCCTAATTTTGAAATGAAATCTGTATCCCTATAACCATTTTTTCATCCTTTCCTCTTAGGAAGTTTCCTGAACCCTAATTTAAGTTTTACTACATGCACCTTAAGACTAGCTCTGTACATTCCTGGAGTCTTCTTCTGGGGATATAGATTTTTGCCTATTTTGCTCATAGAAGTAAGGTTGAATAAAATGATGGTATGCTGTAATGTAAAAAAAAAATACATTTATTCAGTACAAATAAGGTCAAAGTTGAAGAGTTGCAGCATTGTTCCTAAACAATTTGGGGTTCCCAGAGTTCACTAACATTGTTGTCAAGGTTAAATTACATAGAAAGAAATATAAAAACCTAAATAAAATTTCCCCAATTGCCAGGTGATGGATGTCTCTCCACTTTGTTATTCTCATGAAAGTGTGAACAAAACATTGCCTAGCACCGTTGATGTGAGACTAGAAGGGTCAAACAAATCTTCACTAAATTTAGTGAATTTATTAATAATTAAGGAGGGGCTACAGATCTGGAGTATACCATACATCTAGATATCTGACTTGGAAGGAATATATATTTCATGAAATCAAAGATTCCCAATTTTCTACATAGGATCTCAACAAGAAAAATTGATAGCCCCTTGGGTATTTCCATATTTGCATTCTTAAATCTCTCTTCACTCATCTCTGCCTTGGATCCATCTTCCTCTTCAAGAAGCCTTATTCAGGGAAAGAGGATATCAACCCTCCAGTTATCTGCAATGTCTCTACTGATATAGGCTAAGCTAATAACAGTAGATTGAACTCAGAGGTGTAGATCAAGCCACTATTAACAACTTTCATTACTGAAGAGAGCACTGTGAAGTAAGGAATTACTCCTTCTCTTAATCATCCTTCTCATATTTGATTCAGACTGTCTTGGTGCATTTTCTCTGTTATAATAGATGTAATAAAAAAGTAAGTTTTCTTCTCACTCAACTCATTTTACTTTTGCAAGGTATTGCATCTCTCTGTTCAAATTTCAATTCCTATTTTTCTGTCTGCTTATTACAGAACCATAGCAACTTTATTTGTAATTATAAATGCTATCATTAAAAACACACTTATTTTTTCATAAATTATAAATTATAAATTTATAATTTTCACAAATTATAAATTTCATTCATGGTTTAAGTGGATTTCAAAATGTATTATTTACTTACACTGAATATAATTGACTTGACCACTAGATCTAACATTTTTCAATTCGTTTTTTTTTTTTTAGAGACAGAGTCTTGCTCTGTTGCCCAGGCTAGAGTGCCATGGCATCAGCCTAGCTTACAGCAACCTCAAACTCCTGGGCTCAAGCAATCCTCCTACCTCAGCCTCCCGAATAGCTGGGACTACAGGCATGTGCCACCATGCACGGCTAATTTTTTCTATATATTTTTAGTTGGCCAATTAATTGCTTTCTATTTTTTTAGTAGAGGCGGGGTCTCGATCTTGCTCAGGCTGGCTTCAAACTCTCGACCTTGAGCGATCCACCGCCTTGGCCTCCCAGAGTGCTAGGATTACAGGCGTGAGCCACTGCGCCCGGCCCATTTTTCAATTCTTCAGGTTATAATTAAATAGACTTTCCTTTCTTTAATCTCCTCCTCTTGAGTTTGAGTAGGATATGTAACTTGCTTCTAATGAATAGAATATTGTAAAGGTGACAGAAAGTCACTTCCTTAATTAGATAATGGTGTATGGCAAAGGTGAAGGGATGTTTTATAAGTAAATTAATCCTCTATAATCATTTTACTTTAATCAGAAGGTGGATTGTACTGGGTAGGACTGACCTAATCAGAGAAACCCCTTAAAACAGAGTATAGATATCAGACTCAAATATGCAGAGATGCACTATCTATTTTACTACTTTGAATAAGCAAGCTGCAATGCATTCTACAGCTGTGAGGAAATGAATATACCCTGTTATCTCAGATGTTTTTTTAGTAGATTCCTCCCTGAGTTAAGCTTCCAGATGAGTATGCAACCTGTCTGATGCCTTAGTTTCAGCTTGTGATATCCTTAGCAGAGAACTCATAAAAACAGTGCCCAATTTTCTAAACTACAAAAATTGTGAGATAATAAATGGATATCATTTCAAGCTTCCAAGCTTCTGATAATCTACTACCCAGCCATAGGTAACTAATGCACCTATGTGAATAAACAGTGTAAATAGTAATAAAGAAAGCAGGATTGAGAAAGAAGAGAATTTTTAGAATTATTATCCAGCAATTCCATTACTGGGCATCTACCCCAAAGAACAAGATATTTTTAATATCTTATATGTCCATGGCATATTTGACAAAGCTAAGACATTAAGACATGCATATTACTACTAACTATAGACTTTGTTCAGATTTCACCAGCAGTTCTATTAATGTTCTTTTTCTGCTGCAGTATTCAATCCAGGATGCCATATTGCATTTAGTTGATTCTATATTTTAAAGACAATTTTAACGGCAGCTTTGATATAGACAGACCTCAGACCACTATTTGTGACTGGTAACCTAATTCAAGCTGCTCAATTTCAGGATAACAAAGCACATTCAGAAAAAAGTCAGTCTCGCCTCAGTTAACCCAGCTCCATGACAAAAATGGCAAACTCTATAACTCTTGCTCATCCCATCCTTCCACATTCTATTATGAAAATGCTCTGGATGATTTCAAGGAAGCTTATGAAACCTCATGAAAATAAAACCAGTTACAGCACCAAGTAGCAGTGAAGTTATTCAGACACCTGCTAGAACTTGAGAAGTCATTAACTCCTTGGTGATGGATTTGAGGAAATTTTCTTATCCTAAATATTGTCTTAACAGGGTAGAAGTGATTAGATAAGGTTATGCCTCTGATAAAGAATGTAGCCACAAAAACACACAGACATGCTCTTTACTCGACATTGCTTAAAACTCTTTTTCACTAATACATGGAAATAATTGGTGGAATATTTCCACTTCTTACGTAAAGCAAACAGTTTCAATGCCTGGAAAGTAATTATGAAGGCGGAAATCCTAAGTCTGAATAAATTTCTCAGAGGTGCCTTTTTCTTTCTCCACTAACAGCATCTTTAAAAAAAAAAAAGCTACAAAAACAATGTATGGAGTTAAGAAATTTACAAACACACAACACAAACATGCACACATGCATGGGTACATGCATACACTCACAAGCACACAGTCTCTCAATTCTGAAATAAAAGACCATTTGAAGTAAATCCCTCACATTCTCTGATTATGGTGTTTTGATTCACCTCCTAGCATTACTTAGATAAATTTCACACTTGGATTTACATCTGTAGAATTTAGCTGTTCTAAACCATTGCACCTTGGTAGAAATTTGTTTAATTTTCAGGTCATTTAGTTACTAATATTCAATTATTCAGCATTGCAATCAATGTCTTAAGCTATTATTAGGTACTAAATTCTGACCATTGTCAAGCAAAGTAATACAGTAAGGAAAAGAAGAAAATGAGAACATTCTTATAGAAAATTATATATAACAACAACACAAAAAATATATTTATGTAGGATACTATAGTTTGCAAAATGTCATCTTCCTGTTTGAGTTTTATAAGAACCCTGGAAGATTCTATGGATACTTCCATTCTATACATGCTGCTTCTTAAAATTCCAGGTATTAGTTCTTTGGAGTAGTAAAATTAACAACAAAGGTTCATTCACTGAATTTACAAAAATCCACTGATTACTTACTATGAGCCAGTAATTTTACCAAGTTCTGGCAATAAAGAGGCTTTGTTTAACCTTGATATTTGAAATCCTTGAGAAACTTACATAATAACAAAAAATTTGTAAAGTTTATTAAATTACTTTTATCATTAAATAAAAGCTCTTTAGAGGTTCTGGATCACAGCATTGAAAAATCACCTTGCTCCTTGACTTCTCAATTAACTTTTTACTCAAGCAAAAGAGAAGCTACCTTGTTACAGGAATCAGGTTGGTAACAATGTCTGAAACCAAATATTCTGTTTGATCAGATTTGTTAGCAAACCAGGGCCAAACTGAAGATTAGCTAGAAAGCAGTGTTGTCAACACCTTATGATTTGTTGACCTTAAAACATCTCCACTAATTCATGCCCTACTGAACTATTTTCACCTTGACATTGAAAAAGTATCTAATATTCTCTTATTAATCACTAGGTAGCTAAAATGTTTAGGGTTACAGGATATATTAAAGATCATCTAACTCAGCTCAGTGATTTTACAGATGGGGAAACTGAGACCCTGAGAAAGAAAATGGCTTATCCAAGATCACTGAACTATTTGATCATGAGCTCAAACTACAACAGAGCTCTCCTAATTCCCAGTCCATCATCAGTTTCTATTTACAACACACCAACTTTATTCTTATAGATAATTTATAGCTGCTTTACACTAATAATGATAAACGGCTTCATAAATTTTCAAGGTTTAGCCTGTGGTTCACCACAGAATTTGTACTTTAATAAGTTATCCCAGGTTATTCTAACGCACCTGCTCTGATACAGGACCGCAACCAATGATGGAAAACCCCAACTCCATTCTGTCTTATCAGGGACTGGGTGTTAACAATGATTTTTGGAAGTTCTTTTTATATTTATGAATGTTTTATTATATACCATAACTTAAAAACAATGAATACTTCAGTGTGTCAATATTAGGATTCAAGGCAGCTTGGTGTGTTTGTGTTAAATGTCCAACACTCCCTACAAAGTCTACAGCTAGAAAAAGCAAGTGACAATGCCAGAACCACAAGATCATGGAAATTAAATCAGTAAGTCATCTTATAAATAATTTAGCTCAATCGTTTCTTTGACACGTGTCTCAGAGGAAATAAGAGACTTGTTCAAGATCACATAGTGATGTTGTCAAATGTTGTATTTATCTGTTAGAGTTGCCATAACAAAATACCATAGATGGGGTGGCTTAAACGAACATTTACTTTCTTATAATTCTGGAGGCTAGAAGTCCATAAGCACAATGTTAGCAAATTATGTTTCTGGTAAAGGACTTTCTTGTTTGTAAATGGCTACCTTCTCACTATGTCCTCACATGGCCTTTCCTCTGTGTGTGCATGGAGAGAGAGAGGGAGGGAGGGAGGGAGGGAGGGAGAGAGAGAGAGAGAGAGAGAGAGAGAGAGAGAGAGAGACTCTCTAGTGACTGTTCTTATAAGGACACTAATTCTATCTCTTAAGACCTCATTTAACCTTAATTATTTCCATAGACGGTGCATCTCAAATAAAGCCACACTAGGGGTTAGAGTTTTAACATAGAATCAGGGAATTGGGTATAAAAATTCAGTCTATAGCAAATATAAATACCAGTTTTTGTATTGATATTGAAAAGCCACAGCTTCGAGAAATGGAAAACATACATTGCAAGTACTTCTGCATAATCGTACATCACACCACATTTCACATTGGTATCTTCGTTTCAGAGTGGGCTTGAGGTATTTTCTAGGTTTAACATACATTCTGAAATTCTTACATTCTAAAAATATGATGTGCGACAGAAAAGAGAGTGGGTATAGGGAGCAAGAAGAGCGCATGTTGTTTGCACCAACTTGCACAAGCCTATTGTTTGCATGAATTCATGACTCTGTTCAGGTGATATCACATCGCTAGCCTGAAATCAGCCATTATGGGAGTATTTACAACATGAAAATTGGCAAATGCAACATATCAAGATGCACCCCCATCCTGGAAAGACAATTGCTAAACATTTACCAGAACACTATTGAAGGTATTTGGTCATGATTCAGGCATGTGTTGGAGGAGTGGGTAGACAACAGTTATGGTGGAATCTTTGATCTAAGGATAGACATTCTGAATTTATATTGTTAGTGTGTTGCAGTATAGCATTAAAAAAAATCACGATGCTGATGGATAGTGACAAACATTCACCCTTGTTGGATTTCAATTCTCCCATCTATAAAATGGGATAAATTATACTTAAGGACTAATCTCTTCACATCAGTCCTAATTTTCTTTATGTAGAGACTTCTGAGGAGATGTTGCATAGTGATTAAAAGAAAAATAAACTTAAGAAACTTCTCCAAAGAAGACAGAATAATGGCCTGCAAACATATAAAAAAATGCTCAACCTCTTTAATAATTTCTTTAAATTTGCATGTCATATACAAAGTATGATTTATAGTCACAACCTCAGATATGCAAATTATATAAATCTCTATTTCTCTATATCTTAAACAAACTCACGACTCTCCATTTTTACACAATCCTGTTATTTTAAGGTATTCTCAGCCACTTCCAGATTAAATTTGCCCTTTCAAAATATTTCCTTTTCCAATGTTTCATCCCATGTCTCCATTCAGGGAGCCTGGAAGGAGGTATCTTGTCCATGGCCATCCTCAGACTTCCTCTAATTTGCACAATTCCCACAGAAGCATTCATTATTGGCACCCAATCCTCCTGCATCCATGCCCTCCAGTCACCAAGGTCATTAACTCTCTTTTCTTTAAATCCTAACCCAATCCCCTACAGAATCATTGTCCTAAACTCGGCTATGTCTATGACCTTTCCCCATCTCATGAGAGGCCTAGAACCTTTAATACAATCTACTTTGTATCACCCTAAGTTTAAGGGATTTTGTCTGGTGACCTAAGGCCAATCCAGAAAAAGTAAAAAAGAAATGTAAAAAAGTAAAAAGAAACAGGTATAGTTAATTTTAATATGTTGTATTTAACTCATATATTCAAATATAGTCACGCATTGCTTAACCATGGGGATACATTCTGAAATATGTATCATTAGGTGATTTTGTTGTTGTATGAACATCATAGAGTGTACTTACACAAACTTAGATGGTGTGGCCTACTGTACACTTAAGCTTTATGGTATAGCCTATTGCTCCTAGACTACAAACCTGTACAGCATGTTACTGTATGGAATACTCTAGGCCAGGGGTCCTCAAACTTTTTAAACAGGGGGCCAGTTCACTGTCCCTCAGACCGTTGGAGGGCCGGACTATAGTTTAAAAAAAAACTATGAACAAATTCCTATCTCACACTGCACATATCTTATTTTGAAGTAAAAAAACAGACAGGCAAAAACACCCACATGTGGCCCACGGGCCATAGTTTGAGGACGCCTGCTCTAGGCAATTGTAACACAATGGTAAGTATTTGTGTATATAATCACATCTAAACATAGAAAAGGTACAGTAAAAATATGGTATTATAATCTTATGGGATCACCATCGTAATGGTCCATTGTTGTTCAGTCTATTGTTGACTGAAATGTCATTATGTGGTGCAAAAGTATAGTAATAGAAAAACCTGTCTTAATCTTGGAAAAAAAGTTCCAAATCCAATAGAAACTTTATGAAATCCCACACAAAATTTATTTTTAAGGTACTTTTATTCCAGCTCTAAGAATGACTTTTATGTTTTAAAATGAATGATTTTTAAGTAGCTTTAGAAGCTTTATTAAAAACTTCATGCTTTGGTTATTATCAGAATCTCCAGGTCTAACCATTGCTATGTATGTTTTTCACAGAATTATGCCTTCTATCTACCACCCACCAAAAAATAAAACTGAATGGAGGTAAGATCTCAATGGATCATATCCTGAGGTCTTTAGTAGGGTACTGTGAGTGTTAGGAATAAAATTTAGAAGTAACATTTATAAAAATTGTCATAACATTACCTTATGGTCTTTGAATAATATCCTGTATGTCCCACCACCTTAAACTTTTTGAGAAGTAAATAAGTAATTTTTATTTTATAATTGTATTTATTTAGACTCATTTGATATTGTTTTTACAATTCTATTTATGCTAAATCTGAATATTAGAAAACTTCTCAGGCTAATACTAAATATCAGCTAATTTTAGGCAAGATATCATTTTACTATAACTAGTTAATGGGATGAACAGAACACCAACAGAAGCAACTTTCCTTTTCTCTTTTGTAAGGTATAATAGGATTCATCTCCAGTCAATCTCCCCATTAATATGACTACCACTGCCACCATACACACAATGAACCACCTGTGTTAATGGACCAAGATATCAAGTATGCTACTTATCCTGCATACAATGTACTTCTTTGTCCAGTAAAAGATCAGAGCATCATTCTGTGGATTGTACGTTAATAGTAATGTTATCCTACCAACACATGTAATCACTTAATACTCTACCTTATTTTGACTGGAGTCAGAACAGCTTTACTGAGTGATCAAGTTTCTCTATGCCTTGGCCTTAAATGTTAAAAAAAAAAAAAAAAAAGATGGTCAAGTGCCACACATCCAAAGCATTTTAAAATGATGATAATAGTCCTTTATAAACTGGATAATTTTATAAGTTAAAGGCTCTATCTTATAAAATTTAAGACATTGTTATCTAAAGAATTTTTAGAAATTTGCTGTTATACCCAGTAGACCATATAAGTTAGCACAATATGTTCAAGATTTTTTAAGCTTATTTGAAACAATTCAGCTGTATCTTGTGGAGAGGTCTTAAAAGAGTTTCAAATTCTAAATTAGTATGTGATTGGTGAACTAAAAGAAAAAGTATTTGATGTTTATATTTTTGCCTTTTCATAGTTCCTTTTTTCTGTCACTTTAAGTTTTCTGATAGAATGCAGAATGGAAAGAAAATGTCTATGAATCACAAGCACTATGTTTTACCCATAGATTAACTATTTGTCAAACTTGTAATAAGCCTGTTAACTTCTTTCAGCTTCATTTTTCCTCGTGTTTTATTTAAGACATTAGTAATATACATAGTCCTTTCCTTTTTAAATATAGTATATTTGGTATCTTTGAGCTGCTGAATAAAAGGAAAGGACCATATTGAAGGAGTAGCCATCACATTCAGATAGTTCCTGAGCCCAGTATCTAGGTCACAGGAACAGATAAATAATAGTGAACTCAATTTGTTAGTTGACTGAGTTGAATGACAGATACAACTCACTGTAATATTCCCTAACACTGGGTATCCCCAGAAATAATAATGGGATTCAGAAGATCCTTGAACATTTATCTTGGATACAGCAACAGATGCTATATTTTAATAAACACTATCGTTTCATATAATAGAGAGAAATTATAAAAGGCTTATTTTGAGTCAATTAGGTTGAATTACATGCTTTTTATACACTTGGCCAAATATTTTCAGCTATAAATCTAGACCAAAACGTGTATTACCAGTTCAAATTTGTGTTGATGAAACTTGTCTCACTAATTTTAAAGGACAAATCCCCACCCCACCCCCCAACCAGAATAACATCCCAAAAAGCAACATCAAAGGAGAGTAGGAAAAGCAGTAGTGATAATACTAGTTTGGGTTAAAGTAGAAAACTGTACATCTTACTAGGGTGAGAATTAGATTGGATAGAGCTTGATAAAAAGGCTTTATACAAGAGCTTACATAGAACTTTGTGTCAGGCACTGTTCTAACATTTTGCACATATAAAACCAATTAATTCTCACACTTAATAAGGTAAGTTGGATTAATGACCCCCAAGAGGCACAGAAGTACACATAAAGGTGAAGAAGCTTACTCCAAAAACATATACTTTTACAGGTTACTCACCCCAAAACTACTACAGGTATCCATTCAGATTTTTTTCCAGTTTTTCCCTCTTATATTCCTACAGTAGCTGCTTAATTCTTATTTATTAAAAAATTTTTGAAAATCATTGTATATAATATCTCCATATTTTGCATATATATTTTTCTTAGATTTTCAGAGAAATTTTCCATTGAGTCACAAGTCATTGTTGCATTGCAATCCTATGGATTCAAGTCATTTTAGTGAACCTCAATCTCTACCTTCTGAAATGGACATCACATTTATAAGAATTTATGGAAAGAATCAGACTGGTGTAGAATGCTGTAATTAGGTGTATAATAAGAGCATCACAATTTGCAATGCATCCTACAGAGGAATAGTCGCCTACTATGATTTAACTAGGATTGGGCAAATGTGCAGCCCTCAGTGCCATTTATGAATTAATCAGGTGCACAAGCACCTCTTAGGAGCTTTCACACCGAGTGAGGAAATCTCCTAAGGGACATCATATTAAAACAGCCCTACAAAACTCATTAGTAGAAACTACATCTTCCTATTTTTAATTTAAATATATAATAGAAAAAGAAACAACCTCTTCCAATCTATCACTGGACTTGAATTAGGGTCATTGTAATTCAGGAATACTAAAGTTTTTTTGTTTAGTTTCTGAATAAATGCATATTTTATATCCATGCGATTCCAGAACTGAAAGAAATGTGGGGAAAAAAGCACTTTTGATAGAGCTAATAATGTATATAAAACACATATACCTTACAAACTTTCAAACAGAACCACACATGAATGCTTTGTTTCCTCCTAAAGGTAACAAAATACAGTGGTTAAAATGATCCACTTGCTTAATTCAGACCAATGCCAATGTCATATGACTTTTAACTGTTAGCAAAATTGAAACAAAAATTAGGCAAAGTTGTAAAAAGTCACTATTTTTTTTTTAAACTAGCTATTACAGAAATACTTTTTAATGCTTTCAGGCAGAACAGGTAATATAAAATTTCCAATACTGACTTCAACTTGAGACAAGGATACACTTTAAGAGTTATTATCACTCTGCAAAGTGTGTTAAGTCTGACATTCATGATGTCTCCGTTATTAAATAGATACTGGTATGTACTGATTTTCTTATAAAACTTAATAATGATAATGACCTTTCCTTTAGGAATTGGGTTTCCATGCTGAAAACACAGGTAGCTATGTAGAATTTGATGCCAGACACAGACTGCAGCAGATTGTTGAGTTTTTACAGAGAGAGAAGTTGAAATACATTTTTCACCTTGGACTTTGAATATTGGTGTGCCATCATGGCAATCAAATGTATATATTTCAGTTTATAGTGAATATAATTAGTGTTACACTCAATTTATTACCTGATTCATTGTCCTTATGCCCCATTGCATCATTCCACTGCAGTGATTTGCACACCGGAGAATCCTATTAAAGGAAGAGCAGCTGATGGTACACGTTTCTTTTCATGTCACTTTGCTTTATTTGAAAGGCAGTATTGAGCAAAATTTTTATGACCACACAGAGGCTAGTAGCTTGTAGATATGATGCCATGATCCTTAACCTTATTCGCAACCCAAGATTAAGGCTTATTTCCATATGATGTAACCGATGATTCAATAGTCCAATTATTAATAGCATCATTTTTTTCCAACTTCAGAAATTAGGATAATTAAAAACTAACTATATCAGTAAAAATTTCACTTGATTTTAAATGTGTGAAGTAGTTATTAATGGCCTTCATATATTTTTGGCCCTAAGATAGTAAATTGTTTTGTGATACATTAATTTGTATGTTAAGACACAAAGAAGGGAAATTAGTGATACAGTAATTATATTTGTACATATCAAGAATAGAAAAATTTAACAACCTGCTTACATTCGAAACACTTTCTAAGTATTCCAAAGTAAAGTTTACATTCTTCCTCTAAGCCTGTAATATTGGCCTGTGCTACATAACTAATAGGTTACCTTAACTGTAATCATTTGTACAAGCTTATTTTTATATAATTAGCAATCAAAACAGACATCCAAGCATCAAATGTTAAAGACTTTAAAAAGGATATGAAAATTGATCTCAACTAGATTTGAGTCCAACTCAAATCTTGGCTCTTATTTGCTACCTATGTTAATTTCCATAAACTTTTGAAGCCTCTGCTCCCTTAAATAAAATGTTTTGAGCCCTAGTGATGTGTTTGTGTAGGCATTGTGTACAGCATAAAAAGCTGTGCTGATAAAAACTGTAATTTGAATGTACATCTCTTTCCTAGATGCTGGGCTCATCCTCTATTACTGTGAAATCTACACTAAAATATATTTAAATATATTTTTAACATTGTATTAACTCAATGTTAATTGATTTGCAAGTGGAGCACCTATTCAATTGACAACCAAATACGGAAGTTAAAAATTATTTTTCCTTTCATATGAGCCATAATGATAGATTGGGAGGGAGAGACATTTAACTATAAGAATATTGTCAAGAGACATGTCTCTAAAGTGAGACATTGGGACTATGTAGAAATGCAAAAGTAAAGTATGTTTTCATGTTGGCCCATACAGGGCCAACCATGTGGGCTTTGAGAGTGTGATGGGAGTGAGCGTGACATGGAGAAGGATCTTGACTTTTATTGCTTGCCAAAGACTGATAAACTGTGCTACTCCGAAAGTGAAACATTTGCCACCTCTTAGCTCAGTTACCTCATTTATAAAAAGGCTAAAATCAAACTCAGGTATTTTAAACATTCATCCTTAGAACCAAAGGATTTCATCATTCAGAGGCCTCTGAGAGGGGTAACCAAACGTAGCATGGGCAAGGATCCAGGCCTTCTGCCCAACTTTAATCACATCAATTTGTTTTCTATTTTGAGATTTCCCATATGATTTCATGTGGAAAAAATTGGGGAGTGGTAATGCTGTTGAAAAACAAAACCACTGTTTCTATATGATCTCTGAGTTTCCTTCATAGTTTTTAAATATCATACACTTGTTTTTAACATTGGAATAACCATCTCTTATTTGAAGCATTATAAACATTCTTACCTGGTTATTTATTAAACACCTATATGATGATTCATAGGTGCCTGGTTCTGTTTTGGCGACTTTATAAACAATTAACACATTTACTCCTCATAACAACCTTGTAAAGCAGACACCATACAATGATGCCTAGTTTGCAAATAAGGAAACAGGCACAAAGAGACTAAATCACCTGTCTAACATCACAGGGATGGTAACTGGTAGACCTGGCCTTGAATTCGTGCTACTGGCTCTAGAATCCATGTGCTCAATCCCCGTACTCTTCTACCTCTAAATTCGGATGTATTTGTGATATATTAGTGATACAAATATAGATTACTGATTAATATTCTTTTACAAGACTTTAATGAGTACCAAAAAATAAGGACTTTTATCTCTTCTCAGCAGTGGTAAAATTTAATTTCTAATATAAAGCAATGTAAACAAGGCTTTGTAGAATTGTAGAAATACATATATTTGAATAACTTTTAGAGAAAATTTCTACTTTACACATGGATTATAAACTGTTTAACTGTAAGAATATTGTCAAGAGACATGTCTCTAAAGTAAGACATTGGGACCATGTAGAAATGCAAGAGTAAAGTATGTTTTCATCTTTTTATATAAGTCCATTTTTACCAACCACAAGCTATTTTTGGTAATTAACTCAAAACACACTTTCCATTAGCACAGACCATGAGATTCACTGGCAATAAGAAATGAAGTAATGTTATTAATTCCTATTGTAATTTTTCAATTCAAAATTTACCACATTTGATTCTTAAGGCATTTTATAGAATATGCAAATGATTTGTGGGTGGGTTTTTTATATACAAATATAAATAGAGAAGTAGGTGAACACAAAATGATGAACAATTCCCTTACTTGTCTCTTGGCTATTTGTTTGCTAATGAACTTATATAAAAAATGTAGGGTTTTCATGAAACTGATGTTTTCCAAATTTTCCAAAAATGTAAAAGATTATATTTTGGGGAGTATTGGCATATTGCTTGAAATAAGTTTGGGGTTTGAACACTGTCAATCCGTCGTAGTTATAAAATAGAGAAACACCTAATTACATTGTTTTAAAATAACTAAAAATAAACTATAGAAACCTTATTTTGAGAGGCCTTTTAAATTTTTTTATTTTTAATTTTATGAACACATAATACACATTTATGGGGTGCACACAATATTTTGATATAAACATTCAATGTGTAATGACCAAATCTGGGTAATTGGGATATTCATCACCTCAAATATTTATCATTTCTTTGTGTTGGGAACATTCTAAATCTTGAAGAGGCCTTTTAAAATTGTGACTCTCCTAGGAGACATGATATTCTTTGGCAGACATTGAAAATGCCAGTTATTTTTAACAATAGAAGTTCCCTTAATTGTGATATTAATACATGTTAGGAGAATATACTCACATAGTATGTTCTCTACCACTGTTTCGACCACTTGTAACTTTTTTGACAAATTGTGATAAATCTTAGATTGTGCCCAATTGTGTAATCTTAGAATTTTAGGATTAATAAATTTATTATACATTCATTTTTTATGAAGATCTTAATTCATAAAAGATATTGAGTTTGAAGAAGTGAGGAAAGTAGATAAACTTTCACTTATTTTGAGATTTGATAGAGTAACTCTTGATTATTTAGGATTATCTTCATTAATGGACATAGTGATATGGGAAGGAAGTAAGTTAAGCAGACATATTTAAATATTGGTTATGACTAGATGTTCACTATTGATGATTTAATTATTCATACTATACTTGGTTTGCATTACTAAAGAATAGCAAGGTTTTTTATGATATCATCCATATTTGGTGATTATTCACATAATAATGAAGAGGTAGAAGATCTTAAAAGGCTTCCTGTTAACATACATTTTGTAATTTTCTTACACTGTTATCATGAGTTATTAAGCCTCATTTAATTATTCTGACATTTCAGAAAACCCTTTTACTTCATCTTCACAAAGAACATTTTTAACATACCAAACATTTAACAAATCATCTTAATAAGGAGAACACATAATATCAAAGCATTCAACAATAATGCTATATTTTAAAGTCTCTTCTGAAAAGATAGCTTCTTATCTCTAGATCTGTCTTCCAAGATTACTTGTTTCAACTATTTACTTATTCATTAATTCTTTTATTCATTTCCCATCTTTTCCCTAAGAGGTTTCAAGAAACCTCAAAGAGGACAAATCAAACAAAAATAATATAATAGAAATAAAAGGAGGAAACCAGGGCTAAAACTAGGAAAGCAAACATTCCAATATTGAGGATTAACACTGCTGCTGTAACTGAGCATAAAAACTGCGCTAAGTTTCCTGGCAGGCAAGGTAAAAAGTACAAAGCAGCAAGTTACAAATCTCTCAGAGAAAAGAAAACATACCATTTGCTCTTGAGAAACAAAGTTTTTTCTATTACTAACTTTGGAAAGAAATGATTCACATAAGGCAGTATTTTGCAAATTGTAGGTCAACTATTTAAATAACTTCCAAGCCTTCTGACCAGAATTTTAAAAATTGAAATACAATACAGTCAATTTTTGTTATTCAGGTAGTTGTGTTCTATGAAGTTCCTGCAAATGCTACATTAGCCAATACTGAATCATCACTCCTGGGGGACATACAGGATTCATACCTGTAAGCCTTTGACCACATTTCTTAAACCAATCAATACATAACTTTGTTTTATATGCTTTTCTATTTAAAGATATTTAATATAAACTATAAACTATTAACATTGGACTCATGGTCAAGAGCATCATAGAGTCATGCTTGAATGAAGTTTAACACACATATTAATATTTTCTCTGTAATGCATGTCACAGCCTTCTTACATTTAGGAACACAAAACAGTACTTTAGCTCTATGGGAGCCATTGTAAACAGCAAAATCACCAAGAAAAAGCAGAAAAGTGCAAAAAATTTTATAGTATGAAAGCTGAAACAAGAAGATAGATCATCACTTTGTTCACCTCACCTGGTATACACCTGTCAGGTGACTCAAATTTTTCACTGCTCTGCACATGCTCTTCTTGTCCACTATGAACATGACTATGAAAGTGCCATGAGTATCGATCTGGGGTCTACAAACAAATTTTAGGGCTTAGGCAAATTGCAAATACAGAATCCACTAATAATGGGAATCAACTGAATATTGGAAAAGAATGGAAAGGAACAAGTAGAAAAAACATATTAGAGCCTATCCCAGACAGTAAGGATAGATATCCTTTCATGAAAGATTTTTCAGTGATAATATAAAGATAGATAATGATATAGATTTATGTATAAATATCCATATTTATAAATAGATACAGCAGTTTACAATGAAAATTTTATTCCTTACTTTTCTTTATGTTTGGAAATCATTTGTATAAAGGACATCCAGTGATATGATAAACAGTTTAATAGCAAACTCTGAAATTTAATTGGCCAGATTTTTGGGGGGGCGGGGTGACTTAGAAAAATCCATTAAGAAACATTTCAAGAATCCCTAGGAGAATAAATAAAGACCTCTTCTAGAACACTGACAGTGGAAAAGAAAAAGAAAAAGGCAGATGTGAGATTCTACTTCTGAGACAGAAATATTCTTGTTAACTGATTGTGAGTGCTGGAGTAGAGAAAGAGTGAAAAAGAGATAGCAGTAATTTATTAATAGAAAGGGAAATCCAAACCACGTAAGAATTGTGGTATCACTTTTGAAGAAAGAAAACACATTAGTAAGTACAAGGTTTTTATTTTTGTTTTTGTTTTTTGGGAAAATGTATTGAGAAAAGCAAGAAATGAAACAGGAAGTTAAGACAAAACTAATATAGCTAAAAAGATATAGTTTTTTTTACTCATCCTTAAAATAAAAATTGAACAATAAATAACATAATTTAAAATATTCTAATGGAAAACTTTATCACAATGTTTCATACAGACCCAAAGAACTGTGAGTTACCCATAAAGTGGTGTGTCAACCATGTCAGGGATTATTCCCTAGAGAGAAAAAGAGAAAGAGAGAGAGATTGACTATCTCACAAAAAGAAAAAAAAAAGTCAGGATTTAAAAGAATGGAATGAAATATTATCTGTCTTTTTCAGCTCAGAAGATGTGAAGTGTCATGAGGAATGTTGAGAAAACCGTGGAAATAAAATGGGGATAACCAGGGACGATGAAGATGAGTTAACAGTTATATGGGGAGGTACCAATGAATCACCCATGTATTGGAGGTTGAATAACAGATGCCTTTCTCAGAGTACCCCAGAACATTCTCTAAGACTTTCAGAAATTATGAACTTCAGTGTAAGAAATTCTTCCTTAATCAATGCATTTATTTTTTAATTAAATTTATTTTTATAGCTATATAATAGATGTACATATTCTTAGGATAAATGGGATAATTTAATACATTTATATAATTTGTCAATATCAGATCAATGTAATGGGGGTATCCAATGCCTTAAATATTTGTCTTTTCTTTATGCTAGAAACATTCAAATTATTCTCTTCTAGCTAAATATAATCAATGCTTTTCTTTCTCTCTTTCTTCCTTTCTTTCGTTCTTTTATCTTTCATTCCTTCTTTTCCTTCTTTCTTTCTTTTCTCCCATCCTCCAAGACCAAATTGCTAATAGATAATGAACAAAGTTTTCTAAGAACTACAAGATGTTGCTTTTCAATATCTAAATTCCCCACATGTGTTATTACATCATTCTATGACACATTCGAGTCTGCTTTTGGTTGCCAGTGGTAAAAGTTTCTCATTATTTTCCTTTAGTGACTATGAGATTTTTGTCTCGCTAGGTGTCATGTGGCTTAGGTGTTTAACTTTCTTAAAAGAGTTGGAACGCATTTCCTATGGCCACCAAAACCATATTGATGACAAACATTGAATGGATATAATAACAGTTCTCCCGTTAAGACTTGAATGCGTTTGGAGAATTAAATATCAATCTCATGTAGTTTCAATTTGCAAGGCTCTCAAAATTTGTTAAAAAGTATTGGTTTCAATTAAGCATACCGAAAACATTTTTTCACACAACAGTGCTTATATTAATTGTGTGTTTAAAGCTGAGTTATGAAACTATTATTAATTTAGAGCTACTGAAAATAAAAAGGTGCTGTGGGGATGATATTAATAAAATTTTAAATATTTCCTCTTGGGATAAAGAACTTTATTTTATCAAATAAGGTAAACACACAATACTGCTAGGCTTCAGTGGGATTCTCTATGCTTATGAATTTCAGATCCACTAAAAACATAGCAATTTGTTCACTAGCTTAGATAATTAAAGAAAATACAGACATAAACTTACTTTAACATTTCAAAATCTGCATTAGGATTTATGGTATACTGAATCATAATAACAATAGCCTTGGATTTTACCATTTATGATGTGTATTATTAATATTTGAATTACTAAAAACTAAAATCTTGTTTTCATATCTGTTGAAAGAAAATCTATATCTTCCATTCCATATTAGAAATATATTTAAATTTCATTCCTCACTTTGTTGAAAATTCAGTAAAGCAAAAGGGAATTTAAACAAAAATAAACCACTCTCCAATATGGAAATAAAGTGGAGTTTTGTTTTTCATCTTTTCCTGTTCTCAGTGTCAGCCTTAACCAGGTGCAACGAGGGCTTAACTCCCTTCCCGCCATGACCCCAACCTTCTGCCCCCATCTCTTAGTACTTAAGATTGGCTTTGTCTGTTCTCAACATTGAAATAGCACCTTAATATTATTAGACAGATTTATTTAATAAAAACCACATTATTTCTAAATGGCACTCACCCTCTCAGAAGTTTAAATATCTGTCAGAAATTTACCCCAGCACTGACCTTGCTTTCTCTAGTAGAGTACAAGCTTTCAATAAAACACTCTGACAATCAACAGCAAAAAGCTGCTTGTCTCACCTGAATATATAATAACAAGGATAAGATTCCTTGTACTACTTTATATGGACATATTTATATAAGGCACATAGCCTTTTGGGGTTGTTGGTTAGTTCAAAAACACATATTCCAAATGCTTCTTATGTTCAAATCCAGCAAGTTATGGTTTGTTTTGATCTTTGAAAACGTTCTTGAAGGTTTGAATGCATTTATGAACTTACTTTATGTATTATATGCAGTTAACTTTTTATACAAACTGACTTTTCCTCTCTACATAGCCACTCCCCAGCTGCTGTCAGTCAGCAGGAGCCCTGGATACAGAGACTCATGTGAAAAGTGCCCTTTAGAAGAATGCGATTTCTAGCTTATAATGTATTTCACACCAAAATAAAAGTTTCTTTTTAGGTAATCTGCTATTCTCGCCTTTATTACTTACTAGCACAAGTAATCAATCTAAAAGAGAAATGTATATTCAACCTTAGATTTGTAGCCAAAATGTGAATGTTCAACAAAGAGCATGTATGCTTGTATTCCAGAGAAATGTGGGAATGAGTTGGTGAACACTTACAAACTCTCCTTCAAACAATTCTTTGAAAGTAAGCGATGATTTTAACTTTTTGCCCTCCAGTGAATGGATTATATCTTCAAGTTTTCTTGTGGGCCTATGTTTAGTTCATGAATTTAGTCTATTGTATTTGATGATAAGATGGCTTACTGTTTGCATTCTTGCCCACTCGCTGAAGGTCTACCAACCTTTAACATTTCTACTTTGAAACTTTCACTAACTCCACAAAGTTCATTTATGCATTCCTCTATGGCCCTCTATGTTTTCCAAGCACAGTTTCCCCAAACATTGAAATTTAACTTTGTGGCCCTGTGCAACACTCAGCAAACATATTTGAACATATTGAACACACAAAATATAACTGTTTGTTAAGTGTTTTAGAATGAAAATATCCATTCAATAAAATCTAAGTTCCATTCTATGCCACCTCTCTGTGAAATTTCTCTTAGCATCCAAGCAAAACAGCTTCTTTCTTCTCTGAGTTCTTTGTGACATGTCCAATTCATTTGTTGTTCCCACTGTCTTATATTGCAACTCTATGCCCTCGTATTTTCTACCCAATAAGAACAAAAATTTCTGAAAGGCTGGAGTAGTCTAACGCAGCCCAGAGCCTAGTGCATTGCTTGTGGTAATGGTTGAGCACACTGAGTAGAGATTCAACCAAGATTTCTTCAGTAAATTCTAGCTATCCTGACCTCATAGTAGATGGCTTTATTTTTTTTTTAATTTAATTCTGGTGTCAGCCAGAAGTTTTTATTATCCTTGATTGCTAATGACTAGGTAAGTACACCAATGACCAAAACACCCCTCATCTTGGGGAAAATCATTTCTTTCCAATTGATATCTTCTCTAAAATTCACACTGTCTCTGCTGTGTTCATTTAATAGGTGCTTCTGACGTAAACTCTAAAGATGTTAAACTTTATAATAAACTAGCTAAAACTTTAAAACAGAATAACAGGGAAATATAGGTTGTGGTTTATTTTGGAGGAATTGCTATTAGCCTGACTACAAGGCTAATCTTCAAACATGACTCTGGAGAAAAGGTTAGCAGTCTGAACTCAAACAGGAATGGTTGTTAATAGATGAATGCAATGATGAGGGCTTTCAGGGGTGGGTCAGCTCGGTGACTTCTGACCACCTGAAAAACACAAGCTGTGAAAACACAAGCATTCCTTCATTTCACTTATCATTTGGATCCTCAGGTCTGATTCACTTTTTTTCAAAACTTATTTTGGAGCCAACAGCGATTGGTAAGTGAAAGGCTCCCTGTGGCTGATTGTCATCAGCAGCAGGGCCCCGCGTGGAGGAGAATTATTGCTCTTGTTCACAAGAGTGTGTTTATAATACATCTAAACTTACCTGGCCACGGGTCTTTGAGGAGACTGTGGAGCAAGGCTGGAAAGAGATAAGAACATGACTTGAAAAAGACACTTTGGTGGTTTAGAATGTTCTTTGGGGAGGATTTTCCCTCTCTATTCAGTCTTTTCCATTCTTTATCAACTCAGTTTTATTTAGTGTATGTGTATGAAGTAAAAAACTTGCTTTCTAATTTTTAGCTATTCAGATAACTGTATGCAAGGGCCTAGACGGTTCTCAGCATTCACCAGATCACATATGTTGTATTTAATCGAGTCTCCTAAGAACAACTTACCTCAGACCTGGACTTAATTTGGGAGCCCTTAGTGGGTCACTGTCTAACCAGGTTGGAGAAGTGAGGCTGTCTAGTGGGCTCAGGCAGACCTGGGTCATTGTTCCTCAACTACTAATTATGAGAGTTTTGGAAAGATTCTTACTTTCTCTGAGCTTGAGAGGTAGGTAGTACTGGGGAAAGTCTGGAAGAGGTGGATGCAATATATATTAAAATCCAGGTGCCACAAATTACATTTCACAACTACTTTTTAAAATATGCTCACCCAAAAGCATCTTCACAATAGACAAATTTTTGATTCTCGTGATACGAACACTTACAAATGGTTCTGTAGGAAAATCCTGTGGTTTTACTTAACAAAAGTAAAGATTACATATCATTCAATACCTTATCACAAAGCTCTTTCTATTTGAAGGGGCCAAAGTCTAGATATAACTTGTAACCCCACTGAATTCTATGCCTGAGAACAAAGGGTAATTTCTGCTCAGCAATCCTCACTGGGTATGTAAATGAATGCTGCTGAAATATTCAAAAGCTGATACCAATACAAAGTGAAGTGCAATAATCTAAATGTGCCATTGCTTTCCCCTGCTACTAATTACTAGCTTTAGGCTTTTTTAAACCAATATTTTGTCTCCCTGCCTTTCCTGTACAGACTGCACAGACGTCCAACTATACAGGATTGCTACAGTTTCTTACCACAACTTTAAAGCATTACCTTTATTTTATTGGCTTCATTGCTGCCTTGGCTATGACCAGTTAGCAAAATGGTTGAGGTGCAAAATGGTCAAAGTCACAATTCCTATGGGCTAAATTACTCTTAGTTCATGGTAATAGAAATCACTCTGATAACAAGGAAAAAAATCATTAGTTACAAGAAAGATCAAAACTGTGTACTTCAGAAGGTACTGTTCACCCAAAGATTAACAGATAATGCCACTTTTGCATATAATACAAGCTCACTGATAGCATTGTGCCATCCTCTTAAATAAGACTCTGAATGTAAAGTGTGGAGCAGTGTTGTGTTTATACTTTCTCTCTAATCTCCTTGGGAAATGGCCCCCTTCCTTAAGGACAGAGTCCTAAGAGAACCTTTCTATGTCCCAGAGTCCACCTTTCCATTTAGTACCTGACATATTCAGCACTTGCAAATTTTCTAATCTTCATCAGCCACGGCCTGCCACCTCCATTTAGCAGCCCAAGTGTACCTGATTTGCTAAAAATTTTGAGAATACAAAGTGAAACTGAATTGTCTCAAGTCTTCAGTTCAATAAAGCTTAGTGGTATTTTCACTTGGTGTGAAGTAACTTTTTCCATTATTAATTCCAGCCACTCTGCCTCCATCCCTGTTTTCTCAGAGGGACTCAGACATTGATTAAACTAAGAGGCCAATCCAAAAGATATTGACAATACCTACTCAGAAACAGCTTCTCTTTTTGGACACAAAGGCCTTGTGTCTGGCAAAAGCTTGCCTCTGGCTATCCCTTCCATCAGGACAAGGTCTGTCCTTAAGAGGCTCTTCAGGCCCTCTTGAAAATTGGTTCCCCAAAGACCCACTCCTCTAACTCTAATTTAATAGACATAAATCCAGGGGTTGATTCAGCTTAGGCTTGAAACCATACTTCGAGTCACCAACTATTAACCTGAGGAATACCAGAATAATTTTCTTGTTACTTATTTTTATAGAATTTTCAGTATTAGTTTTATATCAAAATAATCCTTTTTCAGATGATTTCTACTACATAAAAGTGATGTTAGCAGATAGATATGGATATAGATATGGATGAAAAACCAAGAGCCACCACCCTAAATTATCCTTTCTCTTACAACCACCTTCTCCTTCAAATCAAGGAAAAGAACTTAAAAACTGGACTAAATCACTCTACTCACACAGTTACATTCTCTAAATTGTATATGAGCCTTAGGAATTCAAAAAGAAAGTCAAAATAGTAAATGAGATTTGGGAGACACCTAAATATTACTATATACTTATAATTTGTATTATTAATGAAACAACATAGACTAGAATGATAGAATTTTTACTAACATTATTAATAAATAGTGTACCTTCAACACTTACTGTGTTTGTAACTGTGCTAATAAGCACTTTACATACTTTTTCCCATTTAATCCTCACAACAATTCACAATAGGTAGGTGCTGTTATTATCTTCATTCTGTAGGAGAGAAAGGTTAGTCATAGCAAGCTAAATAACTAAGCCAAAGTCAACCAACTAATAAATGGGAAAGCTAGAACTTGGATGTAGCTCTATCCAACTCCAAAACTTTTTGTCTCTATAGCCATTTTCATTCCTTCCTTCTGTCCTTTATTCCTTCAAAAATATTTATTAAATATCTTCTAGGTGAAGGGTTTTGGACTTAATGTTACAAATTATACCAGAAAATATGATACAGCTCTTATCTTTAAAAACAAGCTGTGAAAACACAAGCATTTTATACCTTCTACATCTATTTAGAAGGTATAAAAGACTCACACTGCTCCACACTTTACATTCAGGGTCTTATTTAAGAGGATGGCACGATGCTATCAGTGAGCTTGCATTATATAAAAGTGGCATTATCTGTTAATCTTTGGGTGAACAGTACTTTCTGAAGTACACAGTCTTGATCTTTCTTGTAACTAATGATTTTTTCCTTGTTATCAGAGTGATTTCTATTACCATGAACGAAGAGTAATTTAGCCCATAGGAATTGTGACTTTGACCATTTTGCACCTCAACCATTTTGCTAACTGGTCATAGCCAAGGCAGCAATGAAGCCAATAAAATAAAGGCAATGCTTTTGGACGTCTGTGCAGTCTGTACAGGAAAGGCAGGGAGACAAAATATTGGTTTAAATAAGAAATACATCTGAATAATTATATAATTATCTTGGATTGCATAATTTTTAAAAGTTTCCACTTTTTAAATACTGAGATCCTAGAAGAGGTCTGAAAGGGCTGGAAAAGACCTCAAAAAAGACCATAAAAATGTGTCATTCTAAGCATAGGTACAAAGGAGAGAGTAATGGGAGATTAGTCTGGAATCAAATTGTGTATGCTCTGAGTTGCTAGATAAGTGACCAATATTTTACAGGGCAACCTAAAGTTTTTGAGAAAGGGAATTCAGTATTTCATAACTCTAGATAAAATATGTAATAATTCAAACTTAAACTATTCTCTCTTTGTTAAGACATCTGTGAGAATGATCTAGGAGACAGGAGAGTGTCAGAGAAAGAATATAAACTGTAGAGTCAGAAAAATCTGTATTTGAATCCTGGCTCAGCCATGTTCTAAGCAAAATACTTAAATTCTCTCAAACTGTTCTCACACCAGTAAACTAGAAATGATAAAAATGGTATCCATCTTATAGGATTGTTGTAAGACTATTGAGATTATATATAAAACACTTTACATGAAGAAGGTACTCAATAGCTTTTAACATAGCTTAATCTTATGTCCTTCTGTCTTCAGGAATATCAGTATTTTTAGGTTAGTGTCCTTGTCTTCCCCCCTGCCATAGTTGAATTCCTCTTAAAACCATATACTTGGTAAAATAAAGATAATTTTAAATCATAAAATTAAAATAGAATTAATTCCAGGATATATGAAGTATTATTCTCTCTTGATAGACTACTCAAATTCAAACTCAGTTCCAACATACCTGATTATCATATTCAGAAAATAAATGTTCTTTTCTTTTCTGTTTCTTTTTCATTAAAAAAAATTTTAAGCCAGGTTTATTGAATTATAATTTAATATAAAGTAAAAGTTACCTTTTTACAGTATGTACAGAACAGTTTCATTATCCTCCAAATTTCTTCATGTCTATTTGTAGCCAATGCCAATTACTGTATCTTTTTTGTACCTATATTTTTGCTTTTTCAGAATGCCATGGCAAGGAATCATTATCACATATTATACAGTAAATTTTCTAATTTGTTTTTTTCACTAAGAATAATGCATTAAGATTCATCTGAGCCATTGCATGTATCATTAGTTCTTCTTTTTCTTTCTTTCTTTTTGATATTTCATTGTATAGATATATGAGAGTTTGCCCAGTTGAGAGACATTTTGGTTTTTGCAGTCTGGGACAATTATGAATAAAGTCACTATAAATGTTCACTTACAAGTATTTGTGTAATTTTAATTTCTCTTAGGTAAATACTTAGAACTGTAATTGTCAGATTATATGTTAAAGGTATGTTTAGCTTTATTTGCTAAGCTGCTTTCCAAAGTGGTTATACAATTTTGCAGTTCTAGCAGCAAGATTTGAGAATGTAAATTGTTCTACATCCTTAAAAGAACTTTTTAAAAATAGCCATTCTAATAGGTGTGTAGTTGTATCTCATGATGATTTAAATTTGCTTTTCACCAATGACACCCAATGTAAGTCAGATTGGTCTATGCCCCTGCCTCTGCTGTTGTTAAATGTTTTCAGTATTATACTTTTGTGCCTTCCCACAATTTAAGGTAATGGGAAATACAGTAAGACAATGGAAACTTGTCTTAAACAATACCCCACTGCAGTACTCCACTACTTATTTGCATTTAAGTATTTACCATTATTTCTACTTTTTTTAATCTGCGCAAATTATGTGTTCCCAACTAGACTTGAATCTTCAAAAAGACAGTGAATAAATGATATCTATTTTAAACTTATGCTATCTAAGAACCATATTCCACAAATGCTTGTGAAGTAAATTGAGAGCACTTAAGTCACAACTTTCTCCTGCCCTTTCCCAAGCTAAATATCACCAGTTACTGAGGGTTGAAACTGAACAGAAAAGATGACAGTGAAGGAATTGTTAAGGGCATGAAAATATTTGAGAGCCTAAGTGGGGATTGGATAGAACTCTAAAGAAAGTTGAAGAGAAAACACAAACTAAAGTATTATGCAAAGTAAATAAAGAGGCACAGGCAAAAGTAAGAAGCATTAAAAAAAATTAGCAAAGAGAATATTGAAAAATACCTGTATAGGAAAAAGAAAGAATTCATCACATAACAGGGTGGTACCGAAAAAGCAAAATTATATGCCAAAAACATTTACACATGAATACATACTTTTTTAGTAGTATTTAATGCTCTTAGTCTATAAGTTCAATAATTTTAAGTTATAACCACCCTCCTGATTGAAATGTACAATGATAAATGAGTAATATATTATTTAATATATTTGGGGGGATAATGTTTGAACAGATCACTTTTTTCTCTATTAACAAATCTCCTGAACTTTTATTAAAATGGAAAACATTAATATAGACTCTAAAACAGTCAGTATACTACCTTGTGAGACTGGGGAGAATATAAGGGAGACCCAGAGCTCACCTGATGACTATAATCCTCTCTTGGTAATTTCACTGGTCACTATGGTTTTAAATACTACTAAGCACTGAGGACAAGCCAGCCACTACTCTGAACTTTGTGCATTCATCTGCCCGCTCAATATCTCCCTTTGGGTATTTGATAGCATCTAAAATTTTGTCATGGTCAAAACAGAACTATTTATATGCTCTTCAAATTTGCTCTAGCTCCAATTTCTTCCAACCCAATAAATGTCAACTCCATTCTTCTGTTTGCCAAAAACTTAGAGTCATTATTCACTGCTTTTTCTTACACTTTTCTCCAATCCATCAGCAGATCCAATTGGCTGCACCTTCAAAATATACTCAGAATCCTACTATAGCCAAAGCCAACATCATTTCTCATTAGAATTATTGCATAACCTTCTAATTGGTCTCCCTGTTTCCACCCTTGTTTCTCTAAAATGTATTGTTTACACACTTGTAGGAGGAATCTTTTTTAAAAGATAAGTCAGATAACATTATATCTCTCTTCAGAAAATTTCTAGTAGCCTCTAGCCCCACTCACCAGGTAAGGCCCAACATGATCTTGCCCCTGCAATCTCTCTGGGCTTATCTTTTACCAATCCATTTTTAATTCATTCTACTCCAGCCACATAGGCCTCCTTACTCTCTCTGAAACATGCCAAGCAAGTTCTCCTCTTAGGTTCTTGGAATTTTTTCTTCACACTGTCTAAAATTTATTCCTCCAGATATATGCATGCTTTTGCCTATACTTCCATTTAATCTCTGCTCAAAGAATACCTTCCTTCTCAGGAAGATTTTTCCTGACCATTCTGCAGAAATAGCACACTCTTCTTACTTTTCTCCATTCAAATTTTTTTTTGAAAAAAAACCAGACAGTGCCTTGATGTGTGAAGATGCAATCTTAGCTCACTGCAGCCTTGAAATCCTGGGCTCAAGTGATCCTCCTGCCTCAGCCTCTCAAGCAGCTAGGACTACAGATGCATGCCATCATGCCTGGCTAATATATTTTTTTAATTTTTTGTAGAGATGGGGTCTCACCATGTTACCCATCCTGGTCTGCAACCATCTCCCTGCCTCAGCCTCCCAAAGTGCTGGGATTACAGGCATGTGTGACCGTGCCTGGCTGCCATTCAAATTATTATGCTTTATTTTTCTTAAGAGCACTTGTCACCACCTAACATTTTATATTTTGTTTGCTTATTTTACCATCATTAGGCGCCCCTCCCCCACTAGAACCTCAGCTTCATGAGGGATTTAGCCTATTTTGTTCAGTATAGAATCCTAGTTCCTAGAAGAATGAATGGCTTATAGAATGTGCTAATATGCATTTGTTGAATGAATGAATGAATGATTTAGAAGGATGAAGCAGAGAAAGTTTATATACTGTGCCCAAAGTCACATAAAGTGGTAGAGTGGGCATAAACACCTAACATTTTGATTACAGATTAGTGCTCTAAACCACTCTTCCCTACTGACCCTGAGACATTGTGAGGATTAAAAGACATAACTTGGGTCAATTTTTCATCCTCATTCTTGATATATGGCAATTACTGATTAAATGGCAAATATCTATTTATTCTCAGGACTGCTTCAACTTCAAGTCCTGAATGGTTAGTAACAGGAGATGAAATCTATTAACAGTCATTGATTGTTTAAACATCCAATTTCTTATCTACTTTGTATTTGTCACAGAAGGGAATAAGTGACATGAATGTTCCCAAAATTTAAGTAAAATGGGGCTTTAGCCAGTTGATCCCTACAATATACATATAGAGTCCTGCCCATCCCAACCCTATGGTCAATTTGACCTCACTTCTAAAATTCTAAATAAGAAAAGAGGGCTGAATATAAGGGAGTAAAGGGTATAGAATGTGCCAAGATTGAGGTACTATCCCATATATAAATATTCTATATATCCCAGATAAAGGTGGAATACAGGTAGAACCTACTAAATATAGGTTGCTCGCTGTTTGAACAAGCAAACTTCAGACTCTTTTCGCCTGATCTGAAGACTAAACACAATTGTCTGCTCAGAGCCAGGGAGACGCCTTCACTTCTGTCCCTCCCCTAGTGTCCCACTTCTATCCTCATCCACACCTTTGAGTCCTTCCTGGAGTCTACTCACAGTCAGCTGCAAAAGGACATTTGGCACTTTGTAGAAATATTAACCATGTGGAGGCTGTATAAACAAGAAATTTTTTGAAGTAAAATTAAATTTATTTTGCACTAATACTGATCTACAATCAATAAAATCCCAGATTCAAGCACTGGGTCTCTAAAGTGTCTGCAGATCCCCTAAGTGTGGTAGAGGTAATCCACTGGGTAAACAGGAGGAAAATATCAGAACATTTATGTATTTTTGTTTTCATCTAATAAATTAAGAAGGAAATGAAACTTCACTGATAATTAATCATGCTTTTATAGTTGCTGTATATATAATTTAGAAATAAAACACACATATATTGGGGTACAAGGTAAAATTATTTTACTGATAGCATTCCACTTTAAGAACATATTAGACTGTATTAATTTTCTTTTTCTGAGTAACAAATTACTATAAACTTAATGGAGTCAAACAATACATATTTATCATCACATAGTTCCATGGGTCAAGAGTTCTGGCATGGTTTACCTGTGTCCTCATTTGGAAGTTCATCTGAAGAAGAATTTGCTTCCAAACTCACTCGAGGCTATTGGAAGAATTTATTTCTCTGCAGTAATGTGAGAGAGGCCCTCAGGTCCTAGAAGCCTCTCTGCCCTTTGGCCCTCTCCATAGTAGTTTACAACATGACTATTTGCTTCTTCACAGCCAAAAGGAGACACTCTCTGGCTCCAGTCTGTGAAGACAAAGTCTTATACAACAAAACAGAATCACAGGAATGACATTCTGTCACCTCTTACGTATTCTGTTATTTAGGAGCAAGTCACAGATGCAACCTGCACTCAAGGGGAGGAGATTATATGAGTGTATGGCTCACTGGGAAGGTCACCTTGGGTTATGTCTTCCACAGAGACCATTCTTTAAAAGAATATCTGAAGAGTCTCTTTCTCTCTTCAAATCACTAAGATTAATTTTAATTTTTTTAAAAAACCTAGCCGATGCCTTTACTCCAAGAAAATTTATTAAATCAATCCGGCTCAACTCTAGTCATTTCCTACATTGGATTTCTTCAGCAATTATGTCCTGAGTTCAAACTGTATTAAGTTGTACTTGTCAGTTGATGCTAACAAGTGTGTTTATCAAGTTTTGTGTCTCTCTAATGTACACACACTTCAAGGACATAAATGCCTATTTCTTTTATAAATAATAATATTGCTATATTAAGGTTGGCAGAGAGGGTAACATTTTTCATCCTCCCTTCCTGTGCTCACTAGCATGCTCCTAGTTTGAAAGGGAAAATTCCACGTCCTGCAAAAAAGGCAAAATGAAAATGGAGAGGCAATGCAATGTGGTTGAAACACAAAGCAGTAGTCACTGACAGAGTAGAGATTAGAGCTCAACATTTGCAATCCTTTATCCTTTGTTCATTCCATTAGGTTATACTGTTTCCAATTACCAGGAGAAATCTTTAAGGGAAGAAAAGATCTTCAAAATAAAAATGAAAGCCTTAAGAATGCAGTCAGCACTAAAACCTTCCAATGTACCATCTGGATGAATAATTCCAGCTGGAGATGAGGGGCTGGTTTTATTTTTAAATTTGGAGGATCATTAGATTACTTACTTTCTTATAACTGTGCATGAAAAAGTCTAGCTCTTCTGGGTGAGAATGCCCCCAAAAAGTGGAGAGTCAAGCTCAGTTTACAAATCAGTGCTGTACAGTTGCTTAAGACTCAGAAGCAACTCTTTAAAAAGTTTTAGTTAATATATTAATGTAATTGTATCTTTAATTAATCCAATAAAATCAATTTTTTGGACAATGAAAGCAAGTGACTTAATTCTATTCCATCAATTTCGTGTTCTTTTTCTTTCAGATAGTTGAAAACAAAACACTGATGAAAAAATAGTAGATTTTATGACACAGATAGTTACAGCTTGTGACGTGCAGAGAGGGAAAATGTGCAAGAGCAATTTACTGAATGTGGTCCCTTTCCCTGGACAAATACAGATGATTACAAATGCTATAAGAATATGTTTCTGAGGCTTCAATAAAATGGCCACTTTAAAGAAAAATGGTCAAAACTCTATCACTGTCACTGTAGAAGATTCTCCTGTGTCTTCACTCAATGAACTCTAATACCTGCAAATTTCTCCCTTTTCTTCATCAGGCAGTTTCTTTCATATGCAAGAAGCATGGTACAAGGAAGACCATGGGAGAATGGGACAGTAGGAATACCAGGAGGTCTGCCCACCGAGGAAACTGATTCTTCACCTCCTTCCTCTTGTGTAAATTATAGCAATACAAGATAACAGCAATACCTGCTTCTGTTACAGGCAAATCTCTAACCTGCTGTACCCACAATCGGGTCTGTTTTAAACATTTTCATCATTTAAGCTAAAAGAAAAGAAAGAATAAAAAGAGAAGTTTGCCATTTCTTATTTGATCAATGAATTTCTTTAATATTATAAGGTTCACATGGTGAACATTAAGAGATCTTTTCTGAAAAACAGTGTTGTTTAAGTCCTTTGTCATATTATAAGCACATTTTAAAATAATAAAAATGATCTCTAATCATGATTTAACATAATTTCTAATAAATTCAAATGTATATTTGTTCCTCATTGAATTTTAATGTCAGTATTTTGTAAATGAAATGCCAGTATTTTTCTAATTGGTTCTCTGCTGATTTTTTTTTTTTAATCATCAACCCTATGATACATTTTGGGAGTTTAGTATAGGGAGTACACACACATTGCATTCTGTCGGGTTTTTTTAAGTCCCCCCTAATGAATTCTTAATTACATTATTCAAAAGATCCATTATTCAGCATTCATCTCACTGCTAAATGAAAGTCTTTACCTGACATGTGAATGAAATGAGTCTAAATGCTTTCTATGCCACCTAGGGATTCTGAATAGACTTTTAGCTTAACGGCAGCAATAGGTTTCATTTCTGCTTTAAATTTGTGTGGTTTGTTTTTAGAGATGGGTAGCTATGTAATAGTCTACCGATCTAAGCAGCACGGAAATTCCATTGTGTTCTCAGACTTTCCTTGGCCAGAAAAACTGCAAATAGGTCAAAGGATTGCTGAACATATAAGAAATGCCATACAACATTTGATAACCTGTATCAAGCTTTCAGATGCATGGGTGCATCACCTACAACATTGACTAACTTCAGATGAGGAGAGCAAACTACCTAAGAGCTGCTTGTATGTTGTCTCATTTCTCATTGTGAAAAAAGGTGCTGAGTGGTAGCAAGAAGAATTCAGAGACCCTTCAGCTGATAAAATGATTTTTTTTTAACACACCTCCATTGCTATCAACAGACTAACATATAGTGCCATAAGTAAGAAATAGTCTCAGGCTTTTGTGCCTTTTGCAGCCATATCTAAAAATGAGCCATACATAGTTACTAGTCTATTTATCAAGCTGTTCCCCTATTTCCAAATGATACCCTGAGAGCATATCTACCAAGAAAGTAAGCTGATGTATTATGTAATAGTCTGTGTTCTAGAATTCTCACTAGTTCTATGGAATATAAGCAAACATACTAAAGATGTAGGTTTAGCGAAAGCAAAGTTCATCTTCTAAATAATCTAAAGCAACAAACTCAGAATCTTCACTCTCCCTGTCCCCAGGTTTAGGTAAGAAAATTAGCAAGAACATCTAACCAGATGGGCTTACTTTCATTTTTGTTTTTGTTTGGGCTTGGCTTGGTTTGTTTTGATTTTCTAGAGTGTATGAAACATAGCTGAAGACATCACTACTTGCTTTGCTAGGCTTGGGGGTGTGTCTGTGTGGACATGTGAACAAGTGCAAGCCCTATGTCATTTTCATCTATGCATAGCTGAATGATTAAACAACTTTAAATCATTGCATCTAATATTGAGTTGACAAAAAGATTAATGAAATCTTTGGGATCTTCAAGACCATCTCAAAATACCATTCTTAGAGGAAGCATAAGTTAATACATGTACTCACCATCAAAGTGGTATTAACTGATCAACACTTAAGTGCACATATAGTAGTAACATTCATCAGGTGTTGGGCAGACGAGGGAGGGGGGAGGAAGGGATGGGTATATACACACCTAATGGGTGCGGTGCCTACCACCTGGGGGATGGACACACTTGAAGCTCTAACTCAGGTGGGGCAAAGGCAATATATGTAATCTAAACATTTGTACCCTCATGCTGAAATAAAAAAATTTAAAAAATAGTTTATGATTCAGGGCTCTCTCTTTGAAGATAGTAGGAAATATCTCTGGGCAAAAAAAAAACACTTGACCTCTCTTGCACTATTGTTTTTATAATAACTGCCATTGTACCTAAAATTGGAAAAGATATTTTTCTGTAAATGCTGCATGGAGTGAAGGAAGTAATAGAGAAGAAATTTCAATATAAAATTACTTCAAACACAGTAGTTTTGTTGTATATTCAGGGGAAAAATGAATTTTAATGTTGGCATATTAACATTAACTAAATATCTTGAAAATAAATCATAAATGTACACATTTTTAAAGTCAATTTCTTTGAACTTTTTTAAAAATACAAAATAAATGACAGTCCCTAATACAATAAAAAGAGATGTGTCAAAGAAACAGAATGTCATTAATTTAGTAGAAGCCATGAGTAGGTGAAGATTTACCCCTTTCTCATTTTTGATAAGTTTAGGATTATTACATTAATGGAAGGTCCAATCTTAAAATATATTTCTGATATGCATGAGGTGATGCTTAAAGTGTGGCCTTGGAATTGCTCAGAACCCAATCCCTGTCTTATTGGAAAGAGGAGTGAAAAGGTTAAAACTTCCTTTAGATCAGCCCCATTACTTGTATTTCTTTCTGAAAGGGAATGGCCACCGTAATATGGTCAGGGATTGGTTAATGAAACTCCTGGCATTTTCTGATAGAAATGTAATTCTTCTAGCTGCAACTAGATATGTAGCTAAATAAATAAATCCATCCTTTAAAATACATATGAAATATCAGGAAAACCTGTGTCAATCCACTCCCCTGGTGGGCAATGTATGTGAGTTCAGCTCATGGGGACATCAGATCCTCCATTGCAATGAGAGGCCATCCCCTGATGAGGACACGCTCAACTCAGAGCTAAAGGGTAAGTTGATGAGTGGAAGACATTTTGGTTTGAATACAAATTAGAGAATTTGAAAAGTAATCATATGTGTCTAGTTGTAAAAAACAAATTTCCATAAGGAGGAAACCACTATGGAACTTAGCAGAACATCTGGGTGCCCTCAGTTCCTGTACCCAGGTAATAAAGATCAGCACAAATTCTGTTTTCTAAGATGGTGCTACATTTGTTATGAAACAAGTTCTGTGGTAAAAGAGGTGATTCTATGTTCATCAGAGCTGCTTTCATTTTACAGAAGAAAACACAGATCAGACTTCTCTCCCAGGGAGGGCATGTCCCCACAGCCTGGCTAGACTGTTTTATGTCTTGCTGCTCCCATTCCAACGCAGGTGGAAAATAGACCTTAAAATAAAAGAAGCAGACAAAGAACTTGCCAAGCTTCCACGTACAACATATGCACGTTTGTAGAAAAATAGAAGGTGTGTTTAGGGAGAAAATTGAGGCTGTTTAAGTTAAGAGTGCTGAGGGAATGAGCAGCCCCTTGCTTGATGTCTGGCAGTTTACAAGGCTCTGTGCAATTAGTTTTTCATCTGTAGTGGAACAATCCGTGTTTGTCTCTGCTGCCGCCAGGAAAAATATACTAGTGAAGCTTAAGAATAATATTTAAAAATGAAAGAAGCAACAGCTATTTAATTATCTTGTTTTTTTTTCTCATAACTATAAAGGCTGATGTTACTTAAAATCTCAAAAGCTCCTTCCTTGCTCTCCCTCAGAGCTATTGTAAACATCAACTATTGTTTACCAGATAGAAATTATTACTTGGAAATGTCATTTTTATTCTTTTTAAACGAGGTAATTTGCAATTCCATGTACCATTCATAGGTGTCTCTTTCCGAGCCCAAAAGGAAATTCATAAAATGATACAGTGTGTTTTCTATGTGACAATTTAATTTATTTTTTACCAATCCATGTTGCAACTTTAACCTTTTGATTGTTTACCTTTTATACATCTATTTGATAGAGAAACTGCATTATAGAATATTTTAGCTCTCTGCTGATAATAACAAACAGGATGAAGAAAGAAAATGAAACTCCTTTCCTAAAGGGCATTCATTCACAAGAATGATTAGTATTTTCTTCCCTTGTTAAAAATAATAGCTGTCTCCTGTGTGTTCCTTTTCATTTCAATTAAACATTCGTTAGTGTTTCATACAGAGAAAGGTTTCTTTTTTCCCTTCCTTACTTCCTACCTTCCTTCCTTCCTTCCTTCCTTCCTTCCTTCCTTCCTTCCTTCCTTCTCCATTAGAGAACAAGCATTCGAACTTCCTCCTAATTTGGCAATATTGGCTATAACATGCTAGTATACAGACAACTAACATCAAAGCCTGATTTCTATTTTTGTTGGCAATTGTTCTAAATAGTATATTCTTATATTCAGGGCATTAAAAACCTATTTCAAACAGGCTCAATATGTTTAATTAAATGATTCTCTAGATTGTTTCACAACCCTATTCTCATCACACTGTGTAGCCCTAGAGTTATTTTCAATCACTTGAAAAGTTCTGCTATTTACTCTGAAGTTCTTATAAAATCATAAGATAGGAGTGTGAGTTTCTCCCAGTCATTAATGTGTTAAAGGAGATGTGTACACTGGAAGTGATCCTTAAAGTTTAAACTTAGAATTATTGATAGCTATAAAAGTACTCGCTCAAAACCACCTAACCTTCTTAGTTGGTTAAAAGAGTATAATCCTCTCAGTTATTAGAAGACCTTTGAAGTGAAACACAGAAACTCAGCCCTTCTGCCTGTTTTTAAAATTCTCCTTGACTGTAGACTAAATCACAGGGCAGTGTGGGCTGAGCCTGTCTGTGCAGTGAGCAGCGGATTACTTTACTTGAACTTTGCTCCAGTCAGGACATTTTAAGGCTTATAAATCTTGAATCCATCTAAGTTCACCTTAAATTAGCCTTGCAAAAACACACTCCAAACTCCAGTTGTCAGCCTAGTGGCTTTTGGCCAGATGCCACTCAGCAGCTGAAACACCGATTAATTGTCATCTTCTCTTTCTCCTTTTTTTGTCTTAGACACAGTTTTTAAGGAACAAAAAAAGAATATGCAAACTAATTTGATCTGGAGAATAGCTGTAGCTGAATAATCCTACTGTTAGCAGGTACAATTTATATTTAAAATCCATGTGATGAAAACAGAGGTCCAGGCAGCCAGACTGTGTATACAATAATGCCATCTACTGCACAAGGAATCTGGGGCTGGGCCAATAAGCCATGCCAAGATACAACAGATTTTTCAATTTTCCAGCAAATAGAAACAAAATACTCGTTTCAGAAGGTGTACTCAACAAACACTTCCCAATGTGTTTCTGATTTGTGGTCAGAATGTTTTTCCCGCTGGTGCCCTGCACTTTTGAGACATTTATTTCCTAAAAGAAAGATTCCTTTCTATAAACCTCAACTGTCTGTTTTTCAAAGCAATTTAAAATCAAACACACAAATAAAATTCTTAACATATGGAAACCTTCATATAGGGCCTTACGTATTTCAGAGTTAAAATCGTTTTATAAACTGTAATGCTTTGCAGATGAAAATACAGAAAGGATGACTGTTTTTAGCACTAATGCTTTCTGACAGCGTTAAACCTTGTTTTAGTAATTGACATCAAAATGTTTGGTGGTTTTAAATGGACCATTAATAAAAATGGCATGTTTTAAGTTTTTTTTAGAAATTGTGCTTAATACTGTGAAGTGGGATAAAATTGCAAATGTAATATGGTGTTTTTGTTATTTTTTAAAAATCTTTGTAACAATACAATTCTGATTCTTTCCCATGTGTCCGGAGGAACTTCCAAAGCTCAAAGGGAGAAAACATTTCCTCTTCATACGTCTTCACATTCTCTACTGGAATAAACCTCTCACAGTTCCCAGTTTAAAAAAAGACAAAACAGAACAAAACAAAAACAAAAAATGGCATCTTTTTTGCCATGAGGACTGTAGATGGCTGCTAAATCCAGCTAGATCCCACGGCACCATGAAAATGTACTCAAAATTCTCTATTATGTACTGGGAAGAAGAAATTAGAAGACATGAAATTTAGTGCCACCTCTGTCATAAAGCATGTTATATCTAGCAAACTACTTGAACTTCTCTGTGCCTAAGCTCGTTTACCTGCAAAATGGAAATAACAATATTTACTCTGCCAATGTAGAAAGACTACTAGGACAAACTTATCAAATACTATGTGAAAAATCTTTATAATGAAGGCAAAATTATTCAATTCCATTTAATTCAATGGACATCTACTGAGTACCTATCAGCTTTTACCTACAATGCATGGAAGAGAGGAAATGGATATGAATGTTAAGGATCTTACCCTTATGGGAATTTTGAAGAACGAATAAAATGAAAGAAGAATATAGGCTTAACTTGGGGCTAGAGATCCATCTGGGCCAGAGAAAACAATTTGTGGAAAGAAATGAAGGCAGAGAATGGCACAGTGTGTTTCTGGAACTTCAAATGATCCAGCATTGCCATTTGAAGATAGATTGGTAGGCAGGAACAAAATGTGATTAGGCTTATAGTATGTAAAGAAACATTGTAAAAGATTGTTATTCATTTATTCATTCAACAAATATTTATTGAGTGCCTGGCATAAGCCTGAATTATACTAGTCACTCAGAAAACAAAGGTGAAACAGAGAGACTTAGTCCCTAACCTCATGGTACTCATAGTGTAGGGTTAGAGACCTTGGACCTGATTAGAGACCTTGGACCTGATTAAACAGGAAATTAGAAAGGTAAGGTTCGCATTTTATAGAGACTACTCTAATGTCAGTGTAAGGCATGGGTTCAGGAATGAGTAATAGAGATTTATGTTAGTACACAGGCTTTTCTTTCCATTGCCTCTGGGTCCCTCCCTGCCCCCTATCTACGCCTTTTATTATGTTGATAGACATAATGGGGAGACAAATGGCCAAATTGGATGTGATAAAGACAACTAATTGAAATGACTTTAGAAATGGGCAGAACTACTAGGTAGTTTGACCTAAGGCTGGGGAAGAAACAGAGGAGTTAACATCCACTTGATTTTATGTTGATGACAATTTTAGATCAGAGATTGAGATTTTAGAAACTAAGATATTTTGAGAAGAGTAGCTTCCCGCCATGTAAAAAATGGCAGAAATGAAAAAGAAATATTTAAATGAATAAAGAATTGCAAACATTGGCCCTGATTATTCTTGAAATTTTATCAGAAAAACAAAAGAACATGGTGAAGACAATGTTGAGGTTGGAAGTGTGGTTTAGGGAAGAATGTACAGCTCAGGAATTAATGTTTCAGGACAAGACCCAGACATGACATATGTTTGCTAACATAAAAAGAAGTATAAAAAATGTCCTTGGGAGTTTGCATTAGTCAACAAATACTGAGGAACTTTAAAGATACAGAGGTCCCATTATCAAGAAGCCTACATTTTAATAAAATGGGTTCATGCAACATTGTAATATTTTAAAATTAAGATGTAATTAATATATTAGCTCAATTTAGTCATTCCACAATGTATACATATTTCAAAACATGTTGCACATGATAAATATATACATTTTCATTTGTTATGTTTTTACATTCTTTTTTAATTGACAAATGAAAATTGTATATATTGATTGTATGCAATGTGATATTTCTATCTACATATACCTTGTGACACAGTTTAATCAAGCTAACTAATTACCTATCACCTCATATCCTTATCATTTTTGTGGTAAGAACATTTAAGATTTACTCTCTAAGAGATTTTCAAGTCTACAATATATTAACTATAGTCCCCATGCTGTGCAAGAAATCTCCTAAACTTCTTCATCCTAACTGAAGCTTTGTACCCATTGACTAACATCTTCTCATCAGCTAGAGCCCCTGACAATCACCATTCTACTCTCTGCGTCTATGAGTTTGAATTTTTAGATTGCAATTATAACTGCAAAAGATCATGTAGTATTTGTGTTTCTGTGCCTGACTTATTTACTTAGCATAATGTCCTCCAGCTTCATCCAAGTTGTCCTAAATGAGGATTTCCTTCTTTTATAAGGTATTCCATTATGTATACACACCATTTATCCATTTATCTATTGAGGGATACTTAGGGTGATTCTGTATCTTGACTATTGTGTATAATACAGCAATGAATGAATAAGGGATTACAGATATCTCTTCGACATACTGATTTCTTTTGGATATATACCCAAAAGTGGGATTGCTGGAACATATGGTAGTTCTAGTTTTAATTTTTTGAGGAGCTTCTATAATGTTTTCTGTAATGGCTGTACTAGTTTACATTCCCACCAACAGTGTACAAGGGATCTCCTTTTCTCCATATCCTCACCAACACTTGCTATCTTTTGTCTTTTTGATAGTAGCCATTCTAACAGTTGTGAGGTGATATCTCTTGATGCTATGTGAATAAGTCATGGAGGGGGATATTGTAAAGACTGAGCAATCAGTTGGGAGGACAATGGGGCACTCTAATCTGCTGGTGGCTTGGGGAGGAGCATGTGTTTGAAGGACCAGGAGGGTGGACGTGGGGTAGGGAATCAAGAGTTTTATGTTGGTGATGATAAATTGATCACGACCTGTTAGACATTTATATGAGAAGATCAAAATGTCTACTCAGGGGAAAGGTCTGGGAGAGAGATATAAATTTGAATATTTATGTTCAAAAGATGTTATTTGAAGCCAAGAATATAGAAATAGAAAGGGGAATGTGAATAGTAGAGTCCTGGGAAATTCTAACATTTAGAAGTCTGGTATAGAAAGGAAAACAAGGAAAGCAAATTGAGGAAAAGCCACCTTGAGTAGAAAAAGTATTAAGAGCAACAGAGTAGTCAAATAGTTCATATACTAGTAAAAGGTCAATAAAAATAAAAACAAAAAATTATTATTGGCATGACAAGGTGAAGAATATAGGTGACTTTGACAAAATTTCTTAATAATGTGATGGGAGTGACTGAAGAGGGCTGGAGGTGGAAGGAATAGAAGAAGAGGAAGTAGCAATAATGCACATCTACTTCTTGCCTGCCACTCTCTCAGTAAAAGGATTTTGCTCCATTTGAAGGGAAATTCTTTTACTCATGCATGTCCTGGATGCCATTCTCTTTCATTTTCTCTTGAAATTTGCTTCTATAATATTCCTCATTCACTCCTGGAACTTTAGTTTCTTACTGTTGTAATTAAACCTTCTTAATTAAATCAGCATAATGTGGCTTAATTTTACTCGTCTAAAAATATTTCCCTTAATCCTACCTCCTCATTCCAGCTACTGTCCAATTTTCTGCTTTCCTTCATATCCAAATTACAAGGTGAAAATTGTTGTTTTAACTTGCATCAAATGCTTCTAGAAATCAGAGCTATCCTTAGAAGGAAGGCAAAAAATTGATCCCCTGGCAATTTTGTGTCCAGCATGGGTCAGCAGGCTGCAGAACAACTGAAATAGATTAATTGTTAGCAGAAACATGGGATCAGGAATTCACAGGGATCACCATAGCAGGGATTAGAGAAGAATCAATTTACTTTATGATTAGAACATGTCACTGAAGGTCTATAGACGTGCCAGACATTAGAGGCAGAGAAATGTTGGCACCTGAAGTAAGCATCCAAAGGACTGAGACATTTGATTTGATTTAATTAGATTAAATATTCTTTTGATTCAAGTTTCTATTTTTTTTAAATTTTTGAACTGCTGTTTCTTTGAATGTAATTCCACGTGGGGACTAAGGCTCCTATTTCATTTGGGCTAGATTCTTAATAATCCAACTAAGATAAAATAAGGGATTTAACCAGGTTGTGGCTTTGGTGATTTTGAGAATGGGATAGAATGAAGAAATATTTAGATATTTCATTAGAAAGAATGAGATAATTGCCTTGTACATAAAAAGAGAAGAAGAAATAGTCTAGGATATTCACCAGGATTAGCTGATTGGCTCAGTGAGAATGCCAACAACTATGGTGGTTGGGGAAGGAAAACCATAACATAAGTTGAAGATAACCAATAGGATATCAATGTTTGTAGCTCATGGTAGAGTTATAGCCAGAAATTCCCCTGCATGCAAGTGAAAAATAAACCCATGGGAAAAGATGAGATTCCCTAAGGCAGAAGAAATCAGTTAGGATCTCAACAGGAATCCAAGGGCATCTTGAGATAGTTAATTGGCCAATTGTTAATTAAAATTCTAACATGTTAGCCACAACTGATATTCTTCTGATAATGTAGCAGTGCAAAAATGGAGGGAAAAAATCCTCCAACTAATAACATAAATTGTAGCTGCTATAATCTTCACTTCTGTAGCAGGCTACAAGGTCTATGCTGATAACCATAGCAACCATGCTATGATTCTGTGCTCTCCTCACCCTCTGCCACCTCCTTTCCCAAGCAGGGTTTTGGATCTGATGGAGTGACTGCTACCTTTATTCCCTTAGATTCTGAGCCATTGGTGGTCATGTCTTCATTGGGTTAGCCAATATTCCAAGGAGGGTTAGCCAAGGGAGTATCATATGGTACCCCAGTGATTCCTCTGAGTTCTAAACATAATCCCTTCTCTATTTGTAACAGCAACCTGATTTCTTCCTGGTTATTGTGACAAATCATGCAGGACAGTTGAGTGATCCCCACCTTCTCTACTTGATGGTTCAGCAACATGAGAAACCCAACATGTTTTGGGAAATGTGTCAGCTTCCAGTTCACTGGAAACATGATGTTGCCTCATGGAAACATACCTCCCAGGGCCCTATGACATTCAAAACATTGAACTATATTCTTTGGGGCAGAAAGCAAATTTCTTCTAGTATGTAATTAAGAGCAATTGGTGAAAGAGGCCACTCCCACCTCTAAGCTTTAACTGTCAGACCTGTACATTCTATCTATGGATACTAAATTGGTTGTTGCTTTTAACATATACCACATCCTGTAGGAGTAGCATCCTCATCTCACAAGATGTTGTCCCTTGTTTGCACTATAACTGAATCCTTTAGCAGGACATCCCATTCTTCCATCAAGCTGGCTGTCACTACTGTAAAATGTGGTCCTAGTCAGAGAAGATACATGGGGAAAAACAGCAGTTGATAAGTCATTCTACAAGTTCATGCATAGTGCTGCTTATGATAGCATTGCAGGCAGTGAAGGTAAATCCTTGTGTAGAATACGTAGCTATATCTGTGAGGACAAAGTGTTGCCCTCTCTGACAGAAGTAGTCTTTATTTCACTTAAGGATCTAGTGGAACTGTAGTGCAGTATCCACTCATTCCTTTCCATCCTTCCTGCCACCAGAGTACCAATATTTTCTTCTGGAAAGTGGTGGCCATATGCTTCAGAACAAGCAGGGTTGCTATTACCCAGTCACCAGAGATGAACAAAACAAAATATTAGAACACTGAAAACTCTAAGCCAGTCATGATTATGTTTCTTTGTTAGGATAAATAATGAAATATTAACTAATGAGACTTAAGAGAACTATGCTGAGGGCCTTCTAGGAAATGAGTTCTTCTCCCAAAAAGTTGTATTGCGGTATGCACATGATACCTGAATCTAAAGTAAGTATCTTGAGAAAATGAAGGACATTAGCCTAAGAGTAAAAGAAAATAGGCAGAAAGCTTATTAGGTTCTTAGGGGAAATGTACATCCATTGAGTTTTGTATTGTTTACTGCTTAATGCAAACTCATTAGTATAGAAGGGAGTTACTGAATGAAAGAGGCTTACACATACTTATAAGCTCTTTCTTTTTAGTATAGTAAATATTTTTGGATTTTTGAAAACTAGAAAGAGCATTAACATAAGAATTCTGAGCTCAGTAATTCTGTAAGATGAGGAAATAAGTGTAGATGAGAAGTCAGAACATGAAATTGTAAATAATTGTTTAAGAAGACAATAAAATCAATGTCACAAAGAAGGACCGTGATTCATTAACAAATGACAGCAACTTATTGTCAGGCTTAACATAGGTAGTGGGGATAAAAATATGAATGGTATAATCCATGCCTTAAGGAAACACGCAATTTAAATCAACTGTAAGCCAACTCTTAAATTAAAATGAGTAGGAACAAATAAGGGATATGTTTTTGATAGTCTTTGGCATGTATGTCCCCAAACAATAAGCAGAAGCCTCGGAGTAGGCTTTTTTTTTAAAAAACTAAAACTTTCCAGTCTGCATTCTCCTTCTGCTAACAGCACCACAGATTTCCTTTGAGGTGCCAAGTCTTTCCCATTTTCCACACATATGGTTCAAGTTAAGCCACACCATTGCTTCAGGGCAGAAGCATGAGATACAGGTCTGGCCAATCAGAACACACGTAGTATTGTTCCCAGCTATCATCCTTCCCTTCACCCCCACCCCAACTCAAGAGGAAGCAATCATTCTCTAGAGTTGTAAGTCTGGGTGACCAGAAAAATGATTCCATTTGTAGTGACAGATATGTCAGTAAGTGAAGAGCATTTGGGAAGGAAGATGAAGAGAATTCAATTTTAGATAATGAGATTTAATTTAAAATAACAGTTATTATTTCCTTTTGATTATCAAAGTAATACCTGGTTTTATAGATAATTTCAAATATAGCCAAAAAATGGAAGGAAGAAATTTAAAATACTTTCTCAAACACTTATTCTGTATCTCTTGAGGTTAACAGATGTTTTTTCTCCTTTTAACTTTTAATGTGATAAATTACAAAAATTGATTTTTTTTATATTAAATAAACCTTGTGTTTCCTAAAAAACCTCAGCTTGGTCTCTTTCTGTCCCTCTCTCCTTTCCTCTATTTGGTTACACATTGTTGGATTTAATGCATATTGTTTTTCATCTATGTGTATGTATGAAATTGTTTATAATTTTCTTTCTTAACTTTGTCAGGCTTTGCAATCAAGGTAAGTTGGTCTCATAAAATGAATTAGGAAATATGCTCATATACTCTGGTAGAGTTTGTGTGAAATTACTACATCAATTCATTTTATGTTTGAAATAACTTAGTAAAATTGTTGAGCCTGAAGTTTTCTTTGGGGAACAATTTTAAACTATTGGTTTAATCCTCTTAAGAGCTATGAAATTCTTCACATATCCACGTCTAGCCTCATATTTACTTTGTTGAGTTGTATATATATGTAGACATTTGTCTTCTCATGTAAGTTTTCAAATTTCTTGTCACAAACATTTTCTACTATCTCCTTATTATCTTTTTACCACCCTATTTTCTATATCTATGTCCCTTTTTACATTACTAGTGTTGTTTTAGCTTCTCTCTATTTATCGTGAGATTTTCTAGAGGTTTGTGGATTTTACCAGTTTCTTTTGCAGGGAACAAGGTAATATATGGCTTGTTTGATTCTTTATATGTTTTGTTTGGTTTCATTAATTTCTTCTCCCATTTGATATTTTTCTTCCTTCAAGTTTAGATTTATACTGCTCTTCCTTCTCTAACTTAAGTGATAATTTTCTCATTAATTAATTAGCCTTTCTTCTTTTCTAATTTGAGCATTTTAAGGCTATGAATATTCCTCTAAATACTGCCTACCTGCATCCTATAAGTTTTGATAAGTAGTATTTTCCTTATTATTCTTGTTCTAAATATTTTCTAATTGTCACTATAATACTACCTTTGATCTCTATCTATCTATATATACATATATATTTTTAATTTCACAACATATTGCAGCTAGCAAGTTATCTTTTGCAGCACACACAAAAGACACTTTCCATGTTCTACTTAACTTTCTGACTTTCTACTTTCCCTTAATATTTGGTCTAATTATTCTTTTCTTTCTAGCCTACTGAAACACCCAAGACAACTCTATATTTATATTTTTATTCAGTATTTTAGGTTGTTTTCAGAGAGACAATCTGGTTGTGTACTTCTTATTTTGTGGTTGTAGACACTTTAAAATTTCTGAATTATTTTTGTGTAAGATTTGTATTCTGTGTTAAGATACTGGCATAGTTTACTTAGTACTAGTGCTTTATTTTATAACTTTTTCATGAAAACAAGACATTTAGTTTGAAGAAAATCAGAAAAATTTAGAAAATTCTCATAGTCTAATTAATGACAGACATTTTAAAGATCATTCAGTTTGAATGGTGATTCTGATGACTTGTTAGCTTAAACACAAATTTATCCATTGTAGTAGAAAAATAAATATTCATAATAAATAAATCTTTTTAAATACAGCTTCTTTATGAGGAATGTAGGACCTATGACTTAAAAAATTGATTTTTAAAAATGGTGGATATTGTTTTTAAGATTGATTGCATACTTAACATTTAAAATCCCTTTTCAATTTTCAAAAGGTACAAATGCAGCAAGCAAAATAAGGACTATTGAAATATTTTAATTTAATTTAAAATTAACATTCATAAAAATGACAACATATTTATACTAATTACATTTGTTTATGACAGAAAAATATTTTCAAAAATTGGTGTTCTGAAATTTTAATAGTCTATTTTATGATTTATTGAACTCCAACCTTATCAGAGAGAACATCCCAATGAAATATACTTGAATAGAGAACCTAATGTGCATTGTCACATACTTCCAAACTATCAGGATCTTTAAGGTGTCATATGGCCAAGATGAATTAAGATTACAAATAGAATTAAGATTGTTAATCAACTGACCTTAAAATCGGGAGATTATCCTGGATTATCTCAGTGGAGCCAATGTAATGTTTGTGATCTTGAAAAGATGCAAGAGGAAGGCAAAAGAAGTGTCGGAGTCAGAGAAAAACCTGAAGATACTGGCTCAAAGACAGGAGCCCAGGAGTGCTGGTGGCTTCTGGAATTTGGAAAAGACAAAGAAATAGATATTCCCAGAGCCTTCAGAAGGAAAGCAGCCCTTCTGACACCTTGGTTTTAGATTAGTAATAATCTAATTTCAGACTTCTGATCTCCCTAACTACATAATAATAAAGTTGCATTCTTTAAGGTACTAAATTTGTGATAAATTGTTATAGCAGCAATAGGAAATTGATGCAACACAACTCTTAAAACTTATTAAGATATCATACAAAGATCAGCTGGTGTATTCTGTCTGAAAAGGTTATAATTAAAGACATTGTAGCTTAGTAAATTTGTATAAAATGGAGGTGTCAACTTTTTGCATTTCTACCAAATTTACTTGAGGGCAGATATTATTTTTCTGCTTGAGTCATAAATTGCTACTTAAGCTCTCTTTCTGTATGAAAACCTACTCAGGAAGATATATTAATAATTTGTCAAGCTAATTCTTATGGGAACGTCTTGAAATGGATTACTGCTGGTTGAATTGGACATGAGACTTTTTCAAGAAGGTAATAAATCATCTAAAAAGCTACAATTCTGAAATTTCACTATGGAAGTTTGTTGTCATCAAGGATTCGAACAACACTTTTTCAATAAGAATATTAATTTAAAACTTCCTTTAATTTGATATTTCTGAACCAGAGACATTACTATCCTATCAAGTTAATACTTCTAAAGGTTAATAAATTATTTCTGGAAAAAGAGTAAAATGCTTAAAATTGTGTTTTAGAAAAATAAGAAGCAGTAATATAGAAAACAGTTTGGACTTCCAGTCAAGGCAACTATGTAAGTTTATGTCTTTGGGTAACCCCATGGGTCCAACAACATAGTGATGGTATATAAAGTATAAAAAATTAAATAAAGACCCAATCTGGAATAAAAATAAGATGATCTTCCCTGTAGATCACATAAAGAAAGCAAAAAGTAGGCAGAAGCTGTGAACCTGCTCAACTCAAGGTCCAGAGAAATCAGAGGTAGCCGAGAGGCAGCTCATGTAAAGAATTCAGATTAAAATGTTTCATATATATTGGGAGATTTCTTAAAATGAGGGTATTTTGTGGATTCCCAGATACTGATGATACAAGGACTGGAACTGTGCCTTATATAAAGTTCTTGCCTAGGGAAGTAGGTGACAATATACACACCGTATCACAAGGAAACTGGGACAAGTTATTTGAGGACTGGTATGCAAGAGCCCCAATAGTACCTTGGTGCAGAAAGCACTTCAGGATTTAGTTATGGATTTAGAGGTAGAGTAAATGAAACACCATTAGACAAGGAGTAATGAGGAAAGAAAAAGTGACAGTAAAAGCAAGAGAGAGTAGGTGACAGTGAGAGACAAGGTAAAAGAGATCCTACAGAAACATTAAAAAGATAGCCAAAAGTATACAACCAGAGATCAATTCATCCCAAATGAGATTAAAATAATAGAACAGTATGAAAAACATGTTTTTAAAATGTAAGCTTAGGACGTTAAAAATCTAATTAACATTTGCACAAATAAATAATTAGCATGAGGATAGTAAAAAGACAAATTTGAGATCTTAGATGAAATATAGGTATTAAAATGCAATGATATATACCTAGACTAAACTCCAGATTGGGCAAAGAAAAAAAGAGGTGAAACAACAGGTTTCTGTAGGATTAACCCAGAACATAGCAAACAGAAGACAAGATATTTAAAGAAAAAGAAGGAAGAGGAGTAGAAAGAAGTGGAGGAGAAGGAGGAATATTACAAGACACAAAGGATAGAACAAGAGCTTCCAATACGTAATTAATAGGTATTCCAGAATCATAAAGTAGTCCTGAATGGAGGATACCCTCAGAGGGCTGGCAGAAACAATTTTAAATCTTTCTAGAGAAACCTATATCTATTTCCATTTTCATCTAACTATCACAGATAAAGTTTCAAGGTAATAAACTCACCACAAAAACCCACAAAACAAGGAAATGAGTTACCATAAGTATGAAAGAGCAGAAAGAAAAAAACAACTGAATAAAATTCCAAGTCTTCAGGTTTAAGAATGATTAGGAAATAGAATATAAGCATGTTCGATATGCTTTAAAATATATAAAAAAATTATAAAGCTATCAAAGATAAAGAGACCAGAAAATTATCAAGCAAAGAAACAAATAGAACTTCTAAAACAGAAAAATATATAATTATTTAAATAAAAAATCAATGGGCGTCAGGCAGATGGGAAGGGGGAGGAGGGGATGGGCATATACATTCATAGTGTGGTGCACACCATCTGGGGGATGGACATGCTTGAAGCTCTGACTCCAGGGGAAAAGGGGGAAAAGGCAACACATGTAAACTAAACATTTGTACTCCCATAATATGCTAAATAAAAAATAGAAAAATAAAATCAATGGGCAAGATTAACAGCAATTTCGGCATAAATAGATTTTTAAAAAACTAGTGCATGGAAGATATAGATTAAGAAATTACCCAGAATGTGGCACAGAGAGGCCAAAGTAGAAAATATGAAAGAATGTTGTTCAAGAGACACAAAGGTTAAAGTAAGGAGATAGACGATAGATAGATACATACATAGATACGTAGATATAGATACAAATATAATTTAGAGATGCAGATAGTCCAATAAATTTCAAAGCAGGTAAAGTAAAATTGAAAAAAATAGAAATTATGATTCATCATAGTGAAATGGCAGAAACTGACACAAATAAGGTCATCTGGAGAGGAAAGACAGATTACTTATAAAGAATTAAAAAACAAATGTGTTAAGGGGATATACAGAACTTAGTCTTGGGAAAATGTATCCTAGCCAAATACTATCCAAATAAACTGATTTAGTACTATTAATATCAGACAAAATAGAACATAAGGAGAAAAAGGATATTCAACGGCAATACAAAATAATTTTTTTAATTTACCAAGAAGTCATGATAATCTCAAAACTATGGCGAACTAACAAAGTGGATTTGTGAATAGATTGGAAAAAGAAAAAACTGCAGTGTGAAATTTGATGAAAAAAATAAGGAAAAAATTGTCTGTTGGATGTGGCATTAGAGATTCAATGTAGATCTTCAAGAGAGCAATGCTAGTGACCTGATTGAGAAGTAAGCCAGATTGCAGTAGGAGAAACAATGGAAGAGAGGTGAAAAAGTGAAGAGTTCAGAATTGTTTCTAGAAAGTGAGAGGGAGAACTAATACAGGAGCTGGAGGGGAACATGGAGCCAAGAGACCAAGAGAGATTTTTTCTTTTTTCTTTTTAAACTTGGACATCATTTACAACAAAAGCTTAGATTTTGTAACTTTTGCTCAGCAATATGGAAGATTATAATAAAACTTTTCTTTCTTGGTCCTTTTCCCCTCTGGTCACACAGATGGAGAAATCAGAAAAGAACGCCCTTTGGGGTCAGGGCTTGAGTCATGTGCCACTTTGTTATCGTGAGTGCAGGAAAGAAAGATAGTTCAGTTGATAAGGGTTCAGTTGATAAGATATCACTGAACCATACCCATGTGCATGGCTCCCTCCTCCTCAGGGATGTCATCTTCTGCAGTGGCCCAATCAGAGTCCCCGGAGCTCGCCAACCAGATACGCAACTCCTCCTTCAAGGGAGGTAAGGATGAAAAAGTAAGCAAAAGGCTGTTATGGCCTTAATTGTGTCCCCCACACCAATTTCCACATTGAAATCCTAACCCTCAGTGCCTTAGAATGTAATTCTACATGGAAATAGTCTTTAAACAGGTAATTAAGTTAAAATGAAGTCACTGGAGTGGGCCGTACGCCAATAAGACTGGTATATTTACAGGAAGAGGAGATTAGGACACCGACACGTACAGAGGGAAAACCGTGTGAGGACGCAAGGAGAAGATATCCACCTGCGAGGCAAGGAGAGAGGACTCAGAAGAGACCAACCACTCAGATTTCTAGCCACAAGACTTATAAGAAAATAAACTTCTGTTCGTTAAGCCATTCAGTCTGTGGTACTTTGTTATGGCAGCTTTAGCAAACTGATACAGAGGTACTGGATGAACGAATGGCGTCTTGAACTCATTTCCTCCTTACAGTCCCAAACCTCTTTGTTATTATTTTTTTAATTTTAGATGTGATAGGCCATTGCAGCGTAAAGATCAAAATCAGAGATTCAGATATGATGAAAGTGATGGAACCCAAAATTCCAGAAAGGAGTGTAAGTATGAAGCTACACTTTCCACCATACTGAAAAGTTATCTTTCGCTCTTTTTCTCAAGCTTGAATTATGTTCAGATGTGTTATGCAATCCAGTGCACTAGGAATGGAGCTTTTTTTTTTATGCCCAGGTGATAACGTAGCCCAAATAATGATAATACCAATAGTTTTAAAATTGTCAGTTTGAGGAGTATGAGCTCCATTTCATTATTAAAAATTCATAGGAAAAAGAAAAAGATGCCCCCAAAGAAACTTAAATCCACACAGTGAAAACCTTTCTATCTTGTCGCCACAGAAAAGTATAAAATGTTGTGTAAGTGAAAGTGATTAGAAAACTAAAGTCCAAAAAGCTGTATCTTTTTTATTTGGCCAGAAACGTATAAACTTCCGTTTCACATAAACCTTATGAGACTTCCAATGATTTCAGATACAGTTGGAAATAGTTTTTATAACTAAAATAAATCAGTTTTTTACATACTTAGTAAACTGTCCTAGGTTTTAGAATTAAATCTTATGTGTTTGTATCCTGAATCTGCCACTTATGAATGGTGCAACATTTTGTGAAATACTTTCGTTCTCTGGCTTTCAGTGTTCTCATATGCAAATAAGAATAATACTACAAACCATCCATGATAATATCAAGAAAAAATAAGATAGTTGTGTCAAACTATTTTGTGGTCTCTAAGGTATTATATTTGGGGAGCTATTCTTACAATTGTTGTTACTTTTTATTTACCCTTGAATAATTTTAAAAAAAGAAGAATTTTTTTGGATTTTTAAAAATTAATTGTTAGCACAATCATCTCTTTCTCATATGTCATCTGGGATCCTATGGCTTGGTAGATATCAGGCTTTGCCACATTATGCTCTGGATGCAGCTTTCTACAAAAATGCCATCATATCCAAATTTCTCCATTTCTAACACTTTCTAACTTGTCCATGTTTTACTCCTTGCTTAATGTTTTTAAAATAGGTAATACGAAGCAATGGTCATTCTGTCTCACTGCTGTCAACATCGTACTGTAAAAGGTTGATGCTTACCCACATTTATCCCTCAGAGGCCAATGCAGAGGAGCCCTGAAGATTAGTCTAACCCTCAAGTTTCCATCCAATTAAACATCTTAACAGGACAATGGAACACAAAATGTATGCTTTTATTGGAAAAAGGGGAAAAGTTTACTGTGGATTTAACTTTAAGCCCAGGAATGTGTGATAGTATGCTATAAATTTTGTTTAAGATGGGAGATGCTAAGGTTGAATTTCTAAGTACCCTAAAGAAAAATTTGAAGCCTTGTATTCTTTTGAGTGTTAAATGACTAGATATGGTACACCACTTCTCTGGAACCCAATGATATAGGTTTTCTGCTCTTTAATATTTATGATGCTATGTAAAGGTTGTATGTACTTGACATTTCCAGGGCCAATTTTTGCAAATGGTCTTAACCCGGCCTCTAAATTTGCAAACACAAATTATTTGGGCAAACACTTCTGGCAGTTAGATAAAAATGCTGTGTTTGAGAATATTATTTGATGCACATAATTTTAGAGACCATGATGGAAGAAGGTAGAGTAGCCTCTCCCATAAAAAAGAAAAAAAAAATCCTTGCAAACCTGGAATTTGAGTCATATCCACAAAGTTTTTATGTGAAAAGTAAAAAGGGGACCGGGCGTGGTTGCTCACGCCTGTAATCCTAGCACTCTGGGAGGCTGAGGCGGGCAGATCGCTCAAGGTCAGGAGTTTGAAACCAGCCTGAGCAAGGCCCCGTCTCTACTAAAAATAGAAAGAAATTAATTGACCAACTAAAAATATATACAGAAAAAATTAGCCGGGCATGGTGGCGCATGCCTGTAGTCCCAGCGACTCGGGAGGCTGAGGCAGTAGGATCGCTTGAGCGCAGGAGATTGAGGTTGCTGTGAGCTAGGCTGACGCCACAGCACTCACTCTAGCCTGGGCCACAAAGTGAGACTCTGTCTCAAAAAAAATAAAAAAATAAAATAAAATAAAATATTTCAAGAATTCCCTGGGAGTGATACAAGAAGAGAGCAGGGAGAGGTCCGGGTATAGGACAATGAGGAGAAAGGGACAGAGGGAGAATGGTAGGGGTCTCCTGGCGCAGATGTGACCCACTACCCAACATTGCCAAAGAATTGGCCTCCTGGACGGATCTCTGGTTGCCTTTCATGCCAAACAGTACAACATAGATCTCGCCTAACAAGTTGAATCTCACTGTCCAATTATTTTCATTTTGTGGGTGTCCACACAATCCTAAATTGTCACAAAAGTCTCAAAACTACACAGGATTTCCAGACTGGTTTCCACTCTCCCAGAAGTTCTGAATCCCTCAAGTTAGCATCTGTTAGTGCATTTTGTCATATAATAGGAGGAAAAAAGGTGAGAGGAAATAAAGAAATCAAAGAAGCAGTAGCCCAACAACGGTATTATATTCTTCCTATTTGGGCTTGATTGTATGTCATTAACTTTTGTATTGTTTTCCACCTTTTTACTTCAAAATTATTCCGGGAAGAAATGGATTTTTTTAGTAGGTGATAGAGATCATCAAATGTACTTCTGAACTCTTTTAATGAAAAGATAATTACTTTATGTTGTCTTAGGCTCTTTCCAACCAATAAAATATCGATGTCAAATTCTCCAATTCAAAGGGACATTTTTTGAAAAAGACAAATAAAAGCTCAAAAAAATAAAGTTAGTTTAGCAACCAATAAAAAAAAGTTTTCAAAATAAAAAGAATGTGAGAAACCAGCCATATATGTTTGAAATTTTTCTTTTGGGAGATATCCAAATATAATGTGAACATAAAATTACAATGAAGAACTTATGATTAACTTTTGCTGGGCCGGGCGCAGTGGCTCACGCCTGTAATCCTAGCACTCTGGGAGGCCGAGGCGGGAAGATTGCTCAAGGTCAGCAGTTCGAAACCAGCCTGAGCAAGAGCAAGACCCCATTTCTACTAAAAATACAAAGAAATTAATTGGACAACTAAAAATATATAGAAAAAATTATCTGGGCATGGTGGCGCATGCCTGTAGTCCCAGCTACTAGGGAGGCTGAGGCAGGAGGATCGCTTAAGCCCAGGAGTGTGAGGTTGCTGTGAGCTAGGCTGACGCCACGGCACTCTAGCCAGGGCAACAGAGTGAGACTCTGTCTCAAAAAAAAAATTTTTGTTAATAGGCATACCTAATGGACTGCAGATAATATTGTGGTATGGACTTTTAGAAATTGTTCCACTTTAATTTTTTTCCCCCAGTTACCTTGGAGTTTATTTAAAGAGGAAAAGGTCATAATATTTTCATGGAATCC
>CAUYPO010098464.1:0-10532 GCA_963574435.1 Cheirogaleus major | reverse complement strand
ACAGTCTAGATTTTGCTGTTTGCATGTCAGTAGTGTAGCTTAACATGTTCCTGTTACCTCTCTAGTTCCTGTGAATTGGTAGTTAGATCTAGAGGACTTGATCAGATTTTGTTTCATCTTTCTTGCTGTGTCTAGTTGCTCCCTTTCTATTATGTTATAAACCATTGATGAGCAATGAGACTCCTGCCTCGGCCTCCCAGAGTGCTAGGATTATAGACGTGAGCAACTGCGCCTGCCGCTGAATTACTTTTAAAACTGAGTTCAGCCAGGCATGGTGGCTCACGCCTATAATCCCAGGTCTTTGGGAGGGGAAAGCAGGATTGCTTGAGGCCAGGAGTTTGAGACCAGTTTGGGCAATATAGCAAGACCTCATCTCTAGAAAAAATAAAAAAACTAGCTGGGTGTGGTAGTACCACCTGTAGTCCTAGTCACTTGGAAGGCTAAGGCAGGAGAATCACCTGAGCTCCGGATTTCAAGGCTGCAGTAAGCTATGATTATGGCATTGTACTCCATCCTGGGCAAGAGAGAGAGAGAGACCCTGTCTCTTTAAAAAAAAAAAATTTACCTCACATTCCTCAAAATCTGGGTTCCTACCTTCTACTAATTTTCATATTGCAGTTACTGTATTTATTATTAATATATGCTAAAAGAGCTATTCCATTATATGGTTATCACAATTTTTTGTACCACTAAGAAACAAAAATATAACTAAAAGATAAAATGTAATGTAACATAGCAGTCTCCAACCTTTTTGGCACCAGGGATCAGTTTCATGGAAGACAATTTTCCCACGGATTGGGGTGGGGGTTTGGGGGGAGGCAGAGCTCCGGCAGCGGTGCCAGCGATGGGGACCAGCTATAAATACACTTGCTCGCCGGCCGCTCACCTCCTACTATGTTGCCCTCTGTTCTTAAGTTTCATGGAAGACAATTTTTCCACAAGGTGGGTGGGGTGGGGAGAGGTAGGGAGGTGGAACTCTGCAGCTCTGTCCCTAACAGGCCACGGACCAGTATTGGTCTGAGGCCCAGTGGTTGGGGGCTGCAGATGTAAGACACATCTGGATTCAGAGATAACAAAATATGAAAAATTGTGACTTAGAGTCAATAGAATATAATCAAAAGTATTACCACGATTTCCTAGTCATCAGAGTACTTTGACCTCTCCTATTCCTTCAATCTACATACTCAATATCATCAGGTATTGATTTTTTTTTCAAAGTCTCAGTATCTATTTCCTTTATATATAGTTTTAGTCTTCATTCATACCAAGATAACTACTATAACTGGTTTTTTTAGACTATCTCTGCTCAACAAAATTCCCTGCATACCAATACCACACTAATTTTCCTAAAATATCTACATATGTTTTATTTTTCATTTCCTTTAAGGTAGACCCTTAATACCACTGAGATAAAACCCAAGCTTACATGGCCTAGCTGTGGCACACACTGCTAGTTGCATATCCAATCTCCATTCTGCTCTGATTTTGTTTGAGGCAGTTTGCACCAAACTAATACACAGTATCATCCCAGATTCCCTTGCAGCTAAGAACGATCATGTGACATAGTCTGGCAAAAGTTTTTTAGGGATTTCTGAGAACATTTGTGCTTTCTTGATATAAGCACTGTCCCTTTCTACAACACAAAGCTAAAGATGAAGTGAGCATCTTGTAACCATGAAGCAATTAAGTATAAATGGGTAAAATGCATAAAACTGACAAAATTAAAGGTGACAGATTAAAAATATACAAGGGGTCTAGGTCATCAATTACAGTGTAGATCCACTATACTAGCTCTGGACTTCCTATTTCTGAATAACTTTACATGATAAAAATAAAATCCTTTTTGGTCAAGCCACTGCAGGAGGGACTCTCTTATATGTAGTTAACTGCAACCCTAAAGGAAACTAGCATTCAAGTCTTGTCACAGCCTGCTCTCAACCACACTTTTTTTGTCTTACCTCCCATTATTCCCCACATTTTCAGGCATCTGTGTTTATTCACATCATTTTGCACTGAATTCACTGCTTACCAAACACACAGCCTTCTTCCACACCTTTGTGCTTGCATATATGCTCTGTGCTTTTATACATTTTCATACAAATGTCATTCCTTTGCTTAGGCAAACTCCAACTTACTGCATTAAGATCCAGCTCAACTATGTAGCATTAACTTGCTCACTCCTTTGTTGTACCCATAATACTTTCTTCATTCCTCTAGCCTAGCACTTTTAATAGCTCACTGTAATCACTTATTTACAAATCTACTTTCCCTATTAGACTATTAGCGCCTTCTTTGCAGGGACTATGTGTTTTTCTTTACGTATCACCAATGTTTGGCACATGGTAAGTTTCAAATAAGTATTTGAATAAGGAATAAAACATTAACTGGATTTTTTTTGCATTGAAAGTTAATTCAGAATTCTTATCTCAGACTTTGTCCCATCAGATATTGTCCAAATATTTTTTCCTTCCCCAATAGTAACTTGTAAAAAAAGGAAACTGTAGTGCTAACAGCATCTTCAAAAATCCAGTTATCATGTTTTATTCTTCCTTCTGTTTTCTACAGGACTGAGCACAAAATCTCTTATCTAATAGGAACTTCAAATGTTTGAATTAACTGTATACCATCATGAAAAACAAAGAAGACATTATACCTATAGAGGAAGACTGTGGACTAATCAGAAGGTCCTCTTGGACTTGTTCACTTCCTGGCACTGTCTGCTGATCACTCAGGGAACTCTGAGATGCACTGACAGGCTGGGACACTTCCTCATGGACCTCCTCATCACTTAACCTTTCTACTTTGACCCGGACATCTTCTTCTGTACTCAGAGGCAAGGTAGTTTTTGTGCTTTCACAAGTCACGTAATCAGCAATTCTTCTACCTGTCTCAGACGGGCCAGGTAATTCCAAAGTCCGGGTATTTTCTGCCTGTTTAACCTTCTCAGGTTGAATCCTTCGATCAATTCCAAAAGGAAAAGTCCAGGGAAAAGCTAAAGAAGAGTCAACTGGCTGATTTCTATTTTCTGAGTAGGAAGCTGAAGAATTCAATACCTGGGGTGAACCTGTTTGTGTGCTACACTTTACAGGACTTTCAGGAGACATAACAATGTAGCTTTTGCGCTTTCTCCGTGATTCTCGGCAGACAGGAATGGTTCTCTCTACCACACTGCACTCTGAAGACACTGGAGAAATGCTTCCATCTCGAGAAGTAAAATTGCAGTTAGAATTATTTTCTTGTCCAGCATCTAGACCCTTTTCTGGTTGGCTGTTGGGTGTATTCCATAAAATGCTTGATTTCATAAATTCTGAGCAGGTGCTAGCAACACTAAACATTTGCATATAGCTGGCTGCAGCTAGAACATCAATAATATTTTCTGTGTTAATTGACAAAGTGGCCGTGTAAGCATATTCTAAGAGGGGTATAAAGCCAGTCACCGTAACATGATGCAGATCCAACACATTCTTGTTCTCATCCTCTGCTTGGCCTACAAGTTTGGTGCGAAAGAAATCACTGCAAGCTGCTAGTACTACTTTATGTGCCCGGAAGATTTTGTCCTGGACACGAATAGTGATATCACAAAAATGTCCATCATTTCGCAGCATATTTAGCTTTCCAAGCATTTCCTGGCTGTGAGAAGAGGAGCTATGAGTAAATGTTTTCACACCCATCTTTTCCTTCCTCTTCTACAGATGCTCTTCAAGGATGCAAATGAATCAGAAATGTCCTAAAAAATACATAAAATAAAGCATTAATTGATGGTGTAGTAGTTTAACTAGAAGGAGATTTAGATCATTTTCATGTGGCCAGTGTGCTAAATAAAAAAGCTGAAAGATGGCAGTGAGAAACTTCAAGGTAGGGAATGTATTAAAATACATTCTCCCTACCTGCCTTCCAAATTGTTCAGTCAGTGGAGTCAGTGAATGGTTTATGAGCTGCAGAGCTGCAACAGTTTCTAAATAACAATAATTGTAGACTGCTTTATATGTGCCAGACAGTATTCTGAATGCTTCACATTTGATAATTTATTGATTGTCATGGTATCTTTGTCAGTAGGTACATTATTATTCCTGTTTCTAAATGCAGGCATGCAGTGGGCAATGCCAGTTTAAACACTAAACCATCCATTACATAATTGTCCCTTTGAATGTTCTATGCAGGTGAATGTACAGGGAAAAAGACAGACACGGAAAGGAAAAAGGGGGGGAAGTGGAAAAGAAAAAAAAAAAGAGATTTTAAGATGAATAAAAAAGGTCACTGACCATTCTAATTTGAGAAGATAGAATGCCCAAGCTGGGACTGTTCCCTGTTTGACATCACGATAGAAAGGATAAATGGCATAAATTCCTGTGCTAAGGCAGCCAGGTAAAGGCATTGAAATAATTATGTTGACCACAGTGAGTGGTAATAGTTCAAATATAAACTTGCTCCACATATCCTTCCTGAACAGAACTAATCACAACAAGGCACTAGACAGCTAGAATTGGTCTACTATGCAAACCCAAACCATCATTTAACATATTTGCTGATCTCTCTCATAGGAATGAGAGGAAATGGAAGAAAATGTGAGTGCTATATACAAAGTGTGTTGTTCATTTGTTCCATCCCAAGAAAGTGGCTTCTGCTTTTAAAGCCTGGCCTTCGAGAGTTCTTACTTTGACTGGGATCATGTGGTTGAGGGAGGAAACATGCCTTCAGAGCAAGTGACATGGTCATAATCCAGGGACCATCTGCATGAACAAAGGTGTGAAGGCAAGAAATTAAACAGTGATTTAGAGAACATGTGCATCAGAAAGTTAAAATGAAATCACTTTGATCTTGGAATGGGTGAAGGCCCCAGCAACAGATGCTGTACTACATTCCCAAGTGAGGGGCAAGGCCACCTATTCAAGGGAGTAGCGGACAACTGTTTTTCAACCTTGAGTTATATCCACCTTCAATGTTCAAAGATAAAGATTTTTATCTTATCTTGGCAAAAATCCTTTTTTAAAAGGATTTTTGCTGAGAGTAATCAGTGTGTTGTAAGTTCCAAACCTCATCCTAGTCCCTCCTACTCCCTTGCAATGGAAGAGGCTTTGAGGCCTGTTTTGCCCTTTGTCTCGGTCTATAGAAAATGTGACATACTTGGAAAAACTCTAAAGGACACAAATCTGATTTAAACATTGGCCAAGACTAAGGCAACGTCATATAAAAACAATACAGTGGAGTGGTTGAAGGCATAGACTCTGGAGCCAGAAAGCTGGCCTGCATCCTGGTTCTGTCATTTATACCTTTGTGACCTTAGGCAAGTCACTAAACTCTCTGCATCTTAATTTCTTCAGCAGTAAAATAATAATAGAATCTAATACCTCATAGAGTTCTAAGGATTAGATGACCTAGTATCTACTAACTGTATCTGCTAACTGTTTAGAACAGTAACTAGTTACATAATCAATGCTATTAGAAATGTTAGTTGCTGCTACTACTATTAACATTACTATTAAAGACCTTTTCTCCTTCTTCAACCTCTGCCTCCCCTAATCCTGGAAGGGCCAGAAACCATAGTCAGTGAATGGGGAGGAGTAAAAGGACAAAGTGGGGGGAGAGAAAGAAAAAGGAAGCAAACCAAACCCTACTTTTCTACTGTAGGCCTATAATAGGCTGAAGTGGTAAAGGAGGGAAACCTTTAACTCCCAATAAGTTTATCGGTTTTCTTTTTGTTTTTTTTTTGAGACAGAGTCTCACTCTGTTGCCCTGGCTTGAGTGCCATGGCGTCAGCCTAGCTCACAGCAACCTCAAACTCCTGGGCTCACGTGATCCTCCTGCCTCAGCCTCCCTAGTAGCTGGGACCATAGGCGCATGCCATGACGACTGAGTAATTTTTCTATTTTTATTTAGTAGAGAAGGGGTCTCACTCTTGTTCACGCTGGTCTCGAACTCTTGAGCTCAAGTGATTCTCCTACCCTGGCCTCCAGAGTGCTAGATTACAGGAGAGAGCCTCTGCGCTTGGCCTCATTTAGAATTCTTAAGATCAGTATTTAATTATAATTACTAATTTAGAATTTATACAGCTTTTACAAGTAATAAAAATGTATTTGTGTAACAGTTTGCAATCTGAACTAATCAGTAATTCAAAAATAGTTTATTTACCACTCTTTTTATTCCAAATTACTGATGAAATACCATATTTACATGCTTATGAAAGTGTTGTTATAATATATACTTTAAGGGAATAAAAAATCCTATGATTTTGTTTCACAATTGGGTTGAAAAATGTTTGCCTAGGTATACAGCCTAGATGATAAAATGGAATGGTTTAAATTAGACAAATCTAGGTTTTAAATTCTCGTTCCTCCATTTACCAGTCAGGCATTAAATCTTAGTCAAGTTATTCACCTCTCTAATGCTTCAGTTTGCTCATCTGAAAAACAGGAAATGTAGAAATTATACTTTCAAGATAGTCAAAAGTATTAAAATTGTCACAATTCCTGGCATAAAGTAAGCATTCAATAAATGTTGGCCATTTATTCACACTAGAAAAGGTATGAGTATCTTATCCTCCATTCTCTATCCTAAAAAACAAACTCAAAATTAAAAACTAAGAAGTATCAAAATAAAAACTAAAAGGTATGAATAAAAATTAAATGGAGACCAAATATCAAAATGTCTACTCTATTTCTAATATGGCACAGAGCACATTTTGAATATGTATACTGATACAGATTAGTTGATAAAAATTAGCAGAGGATTTGAGATTAAAATGGAATATCCCTTAGCATATAAGATGAGGCAGCTGCCTAAAACAATGAAAGTAATGAGACTGTTAACCTGAAAGTAATTTGGGCAGATGAGAAAAGTTGAGATTTAATAAGAATGTGCCTGTTTCAATATCCAGCCACATGTCAAAACTGCATGCTAACTTTCAAAAGATACTAACAAGGTTTTTTCTTTTATTTTTTTTTTGAGACAGAGTCTCACTCTTTGCCTGGGGTAGAGTGCTGTGGCATCAGCCTAGCTCACAGCAACCTCCAACTCCTGGGCTCAAGTGATCCTTCTGCCTCAGCCTCCTGAGTAGCTGGGACTACAGGCATGCGCCACCATGCCCGGCTAATTTTTTTCTATTTTTAGTTGTTTGGCTAATTTCTTTCTATTTATAGTAGAGACGGGGTCTCGCTCTTGCTCAGGCTGGTCTTGAACTCCTGAGCTCAAATGATCTTCCCGCCTCTGCCTCCCAGAGTGCTAGGATTACAGGCGTGAGCCACTGAGCCCTGGCCTAATGGATGGTTTCAACGCCAATAAATAATCCTTGGCTGAATCAGTAAATGTCTACAGGGCTTGTGAAATGATGATTTTTTTAGTCTTTTCGTTCCTTTTACACTTATTTGATTGTTAACATCAAATTGTATCAAATTTTTCCTGGCTTTTTCTTTTTTTAAGCATCATTTTAAAGTCATAGATTTAGTGTGTTGTAGTTAACTACACTTTCTGATGCCAGTAGACATTCTTTTAAACCATATCTTATCTCATTTTGACTTGGCATCATTTGTCTTTGAAAGCTTTCTTGTACCCCAGGCTCACCTTGTACCTTCAGTCCCAGACCTGGAATTGGCCATTTCTCCAAGGAGTTCTGGTTCCTTTTATTGCAGAATGGTATTAGAGAACAAGATCTGGGGTGTGCTCATTTTAAGGCCATTTAAAGTGACAGAGCTATACAATATTTTTTAAAAATCATGAGTCCATATTCATATTTCTAATTCTGTTTAAATGGTATGGTATTTTTTACCTAATTTCTTAGCTCCTAATTATATTTTACAGTAAAAGTTTTGAAACAAGTTACCATAAGTACTTATTTTCTTTGCTTTATCCTGCAATGTAAAGAAAATGGTCTCAAAATAACAATACCAATGTTAGTAGTAACCACAAACATATTGTATCATGTTAAAAATTTCTTTAAAATATGTAGCTATTTTTGTCCTTAGAATGTAGGGAAGGTTCTGTGTTCTAACTTTTTTTTTTTTTTTTGAGACAAAGTCTCACTCTGTTGCCCTGAGTAGAGTGCAGTGGCATCATCGTAGCTCATTATAACCTCAAATTCCTGGGCTCAAGCAATCTTCCTGCCTCAGCCTCCCCCCAGTATCTGGGCCTATAGGTTCATGCCACCACACCTGGCTGATTTTTCTATTTTTAGTAGGGTTGGGGTCTCAGGCTGGTCTCCAACTCCTGAGCTCAAGCAGTCCTCTCACCTAGGCCTCCCAGAGTGCTAGGATTACAGGCTTCTCTTCTAAAGTCATTTGAAATATTTTGTCTGAGGAATTATGTTACTAAGTTAATATACAGTTGGATTCATTTGTTCCAATTTGTTCTCAAGTTAAGCAACTGCTTTTTTTCAAAATTGAATTTGATTACTTGTAAAAGTAAGTAATGCATTTTTATGATTCAGCAAAAATTCATCTTACAGAGATATCTCATTCTGCTCCCGTCCCCTAGTCACAGTCATCTCTGTCTGTGTAAACATAGTTTCTTGTTTATCTTTCAAGTGGGTTTTTTGTTTGGTCATTATCATACGTTTTTTCTTCTCCTATTCCCCACTCTCCTTACATAAAAGACTGCATACCATATTTACCTCTGTATACTTCACTTTATTCATTAACAACATGTCTTGCAGATGTCCCTTCTTAATCATTATCTTTTTTTTCTTTTTAACTGATGTATGAATAAGATACCATTGTATGGATGTACCATAGTTGACTCAATCTCCTGTTGTAGAACATGTGGATTATTTTCAGTCTTTTGCTTTCACTAACAATGCAGTGATGAATAATTTTGTGTGTGTGTCATTTTGTAATTACGCAGGAGTATCTCTAAAGTAGATTGCTACAAGTGGAGTTGCCCAGTAGGTAAGTACCTACTCCCTTTAGCAATGTCCAAGAGCACCTTTTCCCTTAGAACCTCACTATCAGAGTGTATAGTGTTGAATATTTGATATTTTTTGCCAAAGGCATAAGTGACAATTGCTACCTTCGCGTAGGTTTAGTTTACATCCCTTATTATGCATGAGATTGAGTATCTTATGTTTAAAGGGCCACATATATTAATCTGGGAACTGTTCATATTCATTTGCCCATTTTTCTATAGGATGTCTTTTCCTTCTAGAAACTGTTCATACGATAGAAAGGTTAGTCCTATATGAAATGAGTTGCATTTTTTAAAAAGTTTTTCATTTGTGTTTTGACATTGTTCACAGTGGTTGTTTCTTTTGTTATACCATACAGAATTAGGAAGTATGTGTGTATGTATTTATTTGAGATGAGGTCTCTCTATGTTGCCCAGGCTCTGTGGACTCAAGCAATACCCGTGCCTTAGCCTTCCAAGTAGCTGGGACTCTATAGGCATGTGCCACCGCACCTGGTCGAAGTTTTTATTTTTATTAAAGTAAAATTATGTAGTTAATTTTAATACAAATCTAAACATTATGTAGTTAGATTCATCGGGGGTTTTTTTTCCATTTATGTTCATAGTCAGAAAGCCTTTTCCACTCCAGATTTCATTCATGTTTTCAAAATCTTACTCACTAGGTTATAGTTTTTATAGGGTTTCATTTTCATGTTTTTATTTTTATCCATTTAGAGTTTATCCTGGTATATGCTATCAGGTGTGCATCCAGGTTTATCTTTTTCTAGTTGGCTTCCAAATTCTTCTGACACCATTTGTTTTCCTTGCTATTTTAAGATGCCACTTTGATCATCCAAATTCTCACGTGTATTTGGTCTGTTTCCGAACTTTATATTCCCATCCATCTTCCGGTCTACATTCATGTACCAATATTAATATTTTTATTGAAGCTTTATAATTGCTTTTTTTTAAAATTTTTTTTTATTTCAGCATATTATGGGGGTACAAATATTAATGGTTACGTATATTGCCCATGCCCCCCCCCCTCAAGGCAGAGACTCAAGCATGACCATCCTCCAAACGTTGCACAGCTTTTGTTTTTTTTTAGAGACGGAGTCTTGTTCTGTTGCTCAGGCTGGAGTTTAGTGGCCTGATCATAGCTCACTGTAACCTTGAACTCCTGGGCTCAAGTGATTCTCCCATTTCAGTCTCCTGAGTAGCTAGGACTGCAGGTGTGCATGGCCATGCCTGGCTAATTTTTTAATTTTTTTGTAGAGATGGGGTCTTGCTGTGTTGCCCAGGCTGGTCATGAATTCCTAGCCTCCAGTGATCCACACACCTTGGCCTCCTAGAGTGCTGGGATTACAGGCGTGAGCCATCACTCCTGGCCATAATCGTGTTTTACTGTTGGGTATAGCTGGTCTCCTAATTGCTTGTCCTTTTCAGTTTCCTGATTGTTTTTGCTACTTAAACTTTAGGATTAGCTTGTCTAGTTTCAGAGGAAGAAAAGAAAGAACTTGTTCTTTTTTTTATTTTATTTTTATTTTATTTTTTTTTTTATTTTTTGAGACAGAGTCTCACTCTGTTGCCCAGGCTAGAGTGAGTGCTGTGGCGTCAGCCTAGCTCACAGCAACCTCAAACTCCTGGACTCAAGCAATCCT